>JAUIMY010000012.1:0-154054 GCA_033557855.1 Hydrochus callosus | reverse complement strand
GGGTGATCATCCCATTCACGAATGTGTCAAAAATTTTCATGTGCGATGATTTTTAAGGGGTGTTACATACAGCATGACGAATACAATATACTCTTTTTAAAACTTCGTTTTGAAGAGTATAATAACGCCCAAAATAATGCCATAAATTCGGGTTTAATGCGTAAACGAAGAGCGGCGGGGGCTTTGCCAAAATTTATATGTTCAGCAGATAAGCTTCGTGACGGTGTGGGGGGGTAATTCAATTCCTTTCTGCTACAATCCCTTCGAATCCGAAACCCACACCTGAATATAGGAGTTTCGTATCCATCCCTTCCAAAAGATTCAATATTAGGCATGACATCCCAAAAATCTGCGTTAATATGCAATCATTTTAAAAGGTGTAAGTTTTTTGAAAAAAAAATATAGTGATATTTTCGATAATAACGAATTGAAAACCTACAGTGGGAATCATGCTGACAATTTAACTAATAATTACAACACTAAAAATTATGCTGCCATTTCAAGTCCTTCTGGTAACACAAGCGTTCACTCTATTCACATGTACCCTCCCAATCCTCAACTCCCCATGGTCCAAAAACGACATTGGAAGCAATTGGAGTTCCATTTGTGTAATTAAAGAAAAATACGCAAACATCGTAGCAAGTGCAAATGTACCATGCGACGATTTCCAGTGTGTTCGCAGTTCCCCAAATGTCCAATGTTGTGCAAGATCCCCATTTCCCGGGAGACATTTCCGCCCGACTCCGCGTCGGTCACGCCTGTTACCAACTTCCCGCTCAATTAGTGTGAAAACCATACTCTGTCGTCGCGGGATAATTAGAAATTCTTGGTCCGCTTGGAATATATGGCCCGGCATCAAAAACCATTAACGAGGACGTTTGTTGCATTTTCCCACAACAATCGGAGCGGCTCGTTTTGCACGGCTATTCTGACATTCGATTTTACCATGATTCGAACAATTTAGAATGCAGTTATCACTGGGTTCTTTGACTATAATTTGTTTTTTCCTCGTTTGTATACCTAGGTAGGTATTTACAGCGTATGCTGATCCTCTCTCACTTTCTATAAATCCGCACTGTCACTTCAGCCTTTAGTAATTTTCCGCCTTCAGTTCTTTTTTCTATTTCTCCGATATCTAGAGCCAGGAGAACCTCTTGCGTGGTAAGCGAGGCTCTCCTATCAAAACTCAGGTCAAGTGACGGACGGGAAACTCCTTATGTGGTGAGCGGAACTCTTCCGGCCTTACCCAATTTATAACCCCTCTCCATTAGAGCAACCCCGGCCGCATATCCCTGCGTTCAGTTGAGACGCAGGGAACGTTATATCACTAATGTGTATAAACGTTGACTTGAAACCTAATATTCATAAAATTGTACGGTTCTTGCTTTTTCACCTCGATACTGACTCAACCCAGGGTAACAATTGCTGTTTGAAAATTATTTAGCCGCTGCCAACAGCTGATCCGTTGATTCCCAAGTAATTGCCGCTTAATCAGACTCGTGACGACCGACGCGAATTAGGCATGATTTGTTGGGGATTTGGAGGGTCCGGAATTTATTGAACGGTCGCACAGACCCCCCGGGCCGGATCGATCTTATCCGGCCGCCATTTTTCCATCCGCCTTGCTCCTGTCGCGGGCCAAATTAATTTTAAGCGCCGGCCCCATAAAAAAATCGCCAATTTCCTACTCCTGACGTCCCATCTCGGCGCATTCATCAAGCCCGCCGGATTCCGGGAGCCCGGCTGAAAGATAGGGAGCAGTTGGTGGATCGAGAGAATGTTAGTTCAGAACGGGGCCTAATTACTCACTCCGAGGGCGTTCCGAAGGCCCGCCCAACTCCCTCACTATTTAACTGCTGGGGAAGGGTTTCTAACCTAATATGGTGCGGAGTTAACGGGGCTGTGTTTTTCGGTCCAATGTTTTAACCTTTTGCAGAGTCGAGTTCACATTTTAAATGTCGCATTATCATCGACAACGGAATGAAAATGGGTTAAATTCAACCGTTACTTCAGTCCTACCAATTTTTGTCATAGAAAATCTCGACGAATTCATGCAAAACATATACTGGCACCATTACAATGGTGCTATTTCCACCACAGCATTGAGATCAAAGTGATTTTAGAAAAATGGTCATCACCTCTAGCCTACACTTTGGTCATCTTTTCAAATCGTTGCCCGCGTTTTCAGCTCCAATTTCACTCATTGTAGGTGGTCCTTTTTTGACAGGAAGTTCAGAAGAATTAATTGACTCAATTGGACAAACCCCAAGGTGATTCCGAACCAGCCAGCGCAGCGGCGCGGCACCCGCGATCCATTTTTAAACGTCTCCCAACTCCTAGGGCTTTATTGCTTCGGAAGTTCATTAGAGCTAGCGAACCGATGCGGAAATGTCATCAAGTGCAATGCGTGCTTTCGAGAGACAAGAACTAACTACGCCCGACCCGAACCACAAATAGAACGGACGCCCCTGTTTCCAACTCCAACAAACCACGTACCGGTGTCATTTGGGGAAACAAAGAAACAATTTAATTAATACTTTTTTCATTGGCGGCGAGAAAGTTAAATCCTTCCCGCCATCGCGCCACGGTTAAGGGAGTTAAGCTTTGATGAAATTTGTTCTCCCTCCGGATGGGGCACCGCACCGCCGACATGAGGAGGAAACTTTATTTAATGCGCACCGTGGACAATGACAGGTGGAATTAAAGTTTTTTTAGGAGCATCATGGTTGAGGATGGTGCAACAGTCACGTTTGTTGTTTTGGAGACCATTCACACACTCATCTACAGGGGTGAAGGTTTACTAATTTGCCCTTATTTTAGTTCCCATTCTCGAAACGGCCTGATTGTAAAAATGCAGGTGCAGTTCTTAACTGCAGATGCGGTCCCTAACTGCCAATATTGTCCCTAACTGCAGATGCAGTCCCTAACTGCAAATACAGTCCCTAACTGCAGATGCAGTCCCTAACTCCAGGCGCAGTCCTCAACTGCACCTACAGTCTACAGACCAGTACATTTAGTGCTAGAATGGTATGCCATAACATTCGATTTTCGTCTCGCTGCGCATATCCCATTACTGCGCACAGTTCAAAATGCATAGGTACTTGAACAGCATCTTTATGAACTGGTGTTCTTATAGTCAGCATTCGCACACCGCCACCGCCTTTCAGTTTGTAATTGCAGACTCCTGGGTCTTCTTTCTTTTTTTTAGCAACACACATTTTGCCCGAGTGTGAGTTTCGAGAGACCAGAGTTCGGAGTGATCCCTAATTGCGTTTGCCGGATCCACGAGAAAAAGTGCAAACATGGAGCCCCAATTACCCGGGGCTTCGCAGTTTTTTCCCTCAAAGACTCCCCAGTGTGCATCAGTCGTCCTCAAAGAGAAAATAATTACCATAATTAATATTATACCTGCTCAGTGAACCATTATGCGAGAGATGTTTGCAGACAGGGAGGAGGGCTCAGTTAAAGGGACACGTGTGCTGAGGACACGCACCAGACGGGTTGGAGGAGAACGTGCCATCGGGAGAGTCTGCGGGCCTGAGAAGGACGGCGGGCGTGTATATGACGACAATGCGGGAGGAGTGCTTGGGAGGAGCGGTGCATTATGAATAATGAGGCGGCTAGAGCAGAGGTAGAACAGCGAAATAAGTGGGTGGAAGACAAATTCGAGCCAGACAAGTGGATGAAAGATGTACGTCTGCAAGTTTAACCCATCTCTCTGAACCCTGCTGGTGTGATTAAATTGTACAAAATTTCTAACTAGGTAGTTGAAGGTGCACTACAACTAGTTCACACACATCCGCGTTTGAGCTACCCCTTTAGGATTTTGGAAGAGGAACGCCAGAGATTGTTCCGGAGTGAATCTCATCTTGGAGCAGGGATTATTCAGCTCTGCATTTAACATATGGTGCGTCGAAATTTGTAATGCATCTAATAAAATTCTTGACAGCGTAGGTGTTCTACGATCCATTAATAGATGAAACACACTTGCTGGATTAGACTATCCACAAAACTAACTACATAGGTATAAATCTGTAGACGTTTTCTGTTTAACAGAACTACAACTTGGCTCGAACTTGCCAGTCAGCCTTCAAAGTGAAATTACCGAAGCCCCCACACGTAAAGCCAAACGGAACATCTCCCGGCTCCTCATGCACACGCCAAACATCATTTCCCCCGTCAAGGTGTTTGCCATCCGCCGTCCCTAACGTTCACTCTTTCCTCGCTTCCCAAAAGAAAACACCCCGCCACCGGAAAAAGCCGTCTCGCTGAGACGGAGGTAAAGCGGCCCGGACGTTTAGAGTTCTTGACAATAACAAATGCGACGGCCGTCGTTGAGATGATCTATGCGTGTGGCCGACGCTTAGGTGGGCGTCGCGTTTTCCAGACGCCCTGCTTCCAGCGAGGGGCGGCGCACGCTAAACTTGGCCCGCCGACAAAAAGGAGCACCACGCGTACGTCATATTCCACCAGGCTCGTGACCATAAATCGCACAGGGAGATTACTATTAAAATAACAAATTTGGAATGGCTGTCGGATGCGTGAATCCTGGACGGGTCGGGCGGCGGGACGGTGCTTAATCTTGCAGGTGCGTCGGCTCCATTAAAAATAGTTGGTGGCTCTAATGGATTTGGGAAGTCTTCACATGTGATAAATTCAGAGGAGGTTTTTTGGTTGGAGCTTAGGGCCTAGGGCCCCTAACTCCTACCCTCTAGCTCCAACTCCCTAGATTCGAGCCACTAGCACCTTACCTCTGGCCTCCGGCCACTGGTCCCCGGCCCCAGCCCCCGGCCCGCGACCACCGGCCTCCGGCCCGCGGCCCCCGGCACCGGCCCTCAACTCCCGGCCCCCGGCTCCCGGCCTACGGCCCCCGGCCCCCGGTCTCCGGTACCCGGTCCACGGCACCCGGCCTCCAGACCCAGGCCCCCGGCCTCCGGCCTCCGTTCCTCGGCCCCCGGCCCCCGGCCCCCGGCCCCTGGCCTCTGGCCCCTGGCCTCTGGCCTCTGGCCCTTCGCTTTTGCCCCTGGTTCCTGGCCACTAGAACCTGATCCCTGAAATCTGGCCCCTTGTCCCTGGTACTTGGCCCCTGGTCTCAGACCCCTGGTCCCTGACCCCTAGCACATGACTCTTGGCCTCTGGTCCTTGGCTTTTACCCCCTCTGGTCCCTATCCGCTAGCACCTGTCCTCTGGGACCTAATCCCTAAAACCTCGCCTTTGGTCCCTGGCAGCTGACACCTATACCCTGAACTCTGGAACCTGCCACTGGAACCTGGCCCTTCGTTTCTGGCCCCTAGTCCCTTGTCCCTGGCCTCTGGCTCCTGGCTGCTGTTTTGGCCCGATCTGATCTTATCCCTGAAACCTAGCCCTTTGTCCCTTCCCTTTGCCCCCGATACCTGATTACTGTTACCTGACCCCTGGAACCTGGTCCTTCGGTCATGACCCATAGCACCTGACCCCTGTCCCTGGCCAGTTCGTTAATCCTCAGGTTAGTTATTCCTCTAAACCCTTGGAAACCGAGCCCGTACACCCCTAAGAACCAAACCACTAGCATTAGCCCCTTGTTCAGAGAAGAAAGAGAAGATTCAGTTTCGTCGATTAACATTATTCAAGTCACAGAAGAACTATCGACATACATAGCAGAATGACCCGGATGTGGCGAGTTGCCACTTAACAGATAAAGTTTACCTTCTCGTTCGGTATCCACCTAGTACCTAAAGGTAACCTACAAGTAAAAGAGGACTATAATTTCTTGGATCTTTGCTAGGAGATCAATATATCGGCAAAATAGACTTATAAAACCCACCGTAAATTGAACGCGTGCGACATGGCACGGCGTAGTGGAGGAAATTGCGTGTATTTTGTAATAGGTCGACCAACAATCAACAAAATCGTCGCACTAAGGCAACGCTTTAGTACCCATGGAAAACATAGAGAAGCGCCAAACTTTCATACCCAGAGCAATAAACAGAAGAAAACGTCCCTTTACGCCATTAATTGGTGCAGTTCCATTACGGGGACCGTCACCCATTCAGTAGAGTGCCCGCTCGCCGCTGCGCGGCGCGGCGCTTCCTCATATTTTAACGAAATTAAAAGAACGTGATGCATTGCATGATGTAACGCGGCCCAGCTTGTCCTATTCACTTTCCTTCACAGTATGCTGGCCACAGCCTTTCAACCTCAGACGTCCGAGAGCGCACGGTAGTGAAATTAATGGTGACCGCGAACTGGAGCAGGAATACCGGCGCGAATGAGGATTGCGAATGGCGAATTGTCACGGCCCGCCGCACCGGCATAAATTATATTTTCTTTCGCGAATTAGAAATGCGCCCGGAGTCCTGCGGGCCCCGCCTCATTCATTCGCGCACCTCTTGAAAAGAAGTCACCTCGTATATTTAATTTCATTGCGGCCGACATTATTATAAATTATAACTTACTCGCGGGACGCGGGCGAGCAAGAAGTCGTCTGGCTCAAAGTACCCATCTTATTGTCCATTAAAACACGGGGTTTGTTTTTCGATTCGGGCGGACCGCATTCCGCTTGCATTAAATTCTTAAAGTAGATATAAATTCGGATGTCGTCCCGCGAGCGATACAGAAAAGTCGGGACAGCGGGCTTTTTTGACCGCCGCGCCGCCCGATATAATTTCAGCCGATGCTGGAATACTTTTTACCATCGGAACACATGCGAGGAGTACAGTTAAAATTTTTAAAATATACGCCGCGGTGCATTCAATTTGTTTTTCTAAATCGACGGGTCTCGCGGGAGCAGAGCCGCCTGAATTTCGTCCGCCGCCCGGGTCTTTTTACATCCGGCCGATGGAAAAGCTGCCACGTCATCGCGCCGAAAGAGTGCGCGGTTTTTCGGTCGGGACCGCCTGCGATCTGTACGATTCGCCCCTTTAAGTTTGCTTATCTGGGGTGCTGTCAATTTTCTGTGTTCGAGAGATCTTGTTCGAAATCGTCCTTGAGTTTTCGTTTAAATTATTTTGCAATAAGTCAATTCTAGAGATTGTTGCGTGCACAGTGATCGTGAACCATTATCGACTAGTTGAATTTCCCGCGTTGGCAACGCTTGGCAACCCTGACCAAAGAGAATAGACCAAAATCAACAGAATTAAATTAGGTTAGGTTAGGCTTTGCTGAGCAATAATGCTTACACTGTCTTGAATGAAAACCACCCGAAAATAGCAACAACAAACGTAGGAACATGGACTGTCCGCTGATAGCAGCGAAGAGCTACCAACCGTGAAGCCAACAGAAGCGCTGATACCTGTGTTCCAGTAACAAAACAATGGCAGATATATTTGAATGAAACGACGTAAATTTAGATATTACAACTAATTATTTGTAGGTTCCCAAGTTTTTGCCCTGCAACATGGGGTTAATTGCCGGACATGAAAGTTAGTTTTTAGGCTAGAAATAGAGTTAATTAATTATCGAACACAATCTGCAGAGATGAATCTCAAGTATTGATGCGAGAATTGATTGGATGTAATGATGTCTGGGGAAAAGAATGCGCAGTTTTTCACTTTATAATGCAAGATGTGCTGTCTAACTTCAATCACGGCCTCTGTCCGCGTATGTAAGTTTTTAGACTTCATTTCATCGTTCCCTTTAGGATGCTCCATTTGGGAATGTGTCAACTCCACGGGTTGTTAGCTGCGTGCTGTAGCGCTAATATAAGTTTGTTCTGCTGACACGAAGTTTCCTCACAATTTTTCATAAACCCTGACAGCCGGATGCTCGTTACTCCAGAACTTGGTGTGTACGATTAATCAATTCGTTTAATTGTCTGCAGTGCGTACGCGATCGTTACGATTCCGCAGGGAGCTTCCGTTCTAGCCAGGAATTATTTATTCTCGAAATAACCCCAACAGTTCTTTTAGCATGGAAGAACACATCCTACATGCTATTACGAAGCGCACATGTTCATGTTCCATCAAGTGCATTCGTTCGGTTCCGTGAATGTCGACCGCTTCACGTCCAAGTGGGTTCCGCGGCGGCACCCATCAATCCGGAATCATATTTTGCTGTTATTGCGGGCGGGAAACAGGTACCCATACATAATCTAACCGCGCGGACGTGTAATTTCGATGAGTCGATAAATTATTATTTGAACGGATCGTAATCGATAGGGAACAAATTGAAAAAAGGCGCACGGCAATGAACGATCGCCTGTAAGAGATTTAAAAGATGTATCATTACCAGGTTTATGTCAGCCCGCTTCCTCGTGAAACATTGAGTACGAAGCTGACGTTGATTTATCGCCGTTCGAGCACCAAAAAGCGATCCCATTTCCCAGGATGTAGGACAATGTTCCGCTGGAATAAAGAAATATTTTTCGTTGTAATCAAACTTAGCACAGGCCAAATATCTGGAGGACAGCTCAGTTTGTTTGGCAAATTCAAACAAGCTTCAAGTGTTACACTTTTACGGAAAATCGTCAAAAATTGCGTTTCTTAGTCACTAACGAGGTCGGCTGATTCAGTAATGGCATAGGCAATTCAAACAATCTGTTAATCTGGAAAAATGTTTATATTTACTAGATAATTTTGGCATTTATGAAATGAGCAATCCTTTATCTTGAGGATGACAATGATTTTTGCTGTTCTAAGCCGCTTTTTAAATGAATACTTGCAATTAAATTAACATTAGACAGGGAGTTTGAAACCAATAACACTTGAAAATGTACTTATGGCAGCCTATGCCTCATGATTCCAAGTGTTAAATCAGTTCATTTAATTTGTGAATGCTACTTAGAAAACTAAAAACACTGTCATCCTCGATATAAAGGATCAGACGGCCCCGTAATGTTAAGTTGGGTACACACCTGGCACACCAAGGCAAACGAACGCGAACAAATGGAGGTATTTGACGTTAGATCGACGTACTCACTTGTCAAATTCACCTGTTTGTTGGCGTTCGTTTGCCTTGGTTTGCCAGGTGTGTACCCAGCTTAAAGGGGAACAAGAATAGCAAAAAAAATATTCCATCTACAAGAATCGAACTCGGGCGCCGTGCGCCTTGAATCGAACTTGTCACAAGACCAAGCAAAGTGAGAAATATTTAAATCGAGGCGGATCCCTGTCTAAATTAGACCTGTAGAGCAGTCGTATACTGACGTCCCTGAATTCACCTTGACACTCATCTCATCAGCAATAAAGCCCCAAGTAGAGTACGAGGAATTGAATTCCCCACTCCAACCCGCCTCTTTATAATTTAGGGTTGGATGGTTGGGAGGTTGGAAGGTTGGAAGGCGGCCGGGTCATTAAGGGAGGCTCACCCAAGGCCGGAGTCATGAAATAATCATTACGCCCGGTGCCAACAGGCATCGTGGGCGTTGGAATCTAATCAAAACTTCAATTCGATTCTAATTACTGCTAATTTATCCCGCTCAGCGTAAGTTAGTTCGCCCGCCTGGCTACATCTGCTCCGGCCTGACAATGACAACTGTAACGCGTATATGATTACCGGCCTCCCAACGGGCGGTAAACGTACATCGGATTCCAGTGCGCTGCGACATCATTACAAGCCAACCGGAAATAGTTTACGTACGTGCACAGCCTGCTGAACGCGTCTGTGCGCAAATCTGTCATTAAAAACATGGTCAAATAACTTCCAGCTGGGGGAAAGTATCAATGCCGTTTACGTTTTCATTGGGAGATGGAAACTTCTTCGCCTCACGCCAGTCAGTCAAGTTGAGGTGCTTAAAAACCACTCGGAAAGTGGATGCTTTGGCGCGGAAAAATGCCGAGTTGGCTGTGGAGTATGCCATTATTGATGTATTAATTTGGTATAACGCCGTTCCGAGCGATCGACTCGGCTTGATAATTGCGTTTGATTCTGCAAAATGGCATTCCGACAGCAAGTTATTGATTATCGTTTTCCTGGTTTGGGGAAGTCATTACTCTTTATTGGAGTGTATAATGCCTTACTAGACGGAATTAACACGATGAGCGATTTTTTCCATGGAAGATTACTGCGTACCTAAATACTCCTATTTTATTTTTCTTACCCCTTTAAGTCCCAATGGGACGTAGACTACCTTTACTACGACTGCCCCCTGATGGGTTCACCGAACGCAGCTGCGGCGAACTAAGAGGCAAAAAAGAAGCGCGCCATCGAGTTCCGATCTGGGTGTGGCCGTCGATTTCCTTCTAGTATACATGCCGGAATCATTGAGTTAGTTATAGAACACGGGCATAAAGTTTCCGGCGAGTTGTCGGATACAAACATGCAGCATCGGCTGAAATTCCGGGTCGCTACAGGTCGGCCTAAGTTGAACGTGCGAGGCAGTTTACCATGTGTCCGAACTCCAATGAGCGATACTGTATGCTACAGTGAACTATAGCAGAACGAAAAGGCTGCTGAAGCGTCACAACTGAAGACTTTGCTAGAGGCTTGAACTGCACCTGTGTTTGCGCACACAACCGTGTATGACGAGGCCAGTAGACCCAATTTTGCCGGAAAATTCCATGAGCCAAGAGCATCCGCAAACACGGGCGCTCCTCCAACCGCACGGGGTTGCATCTTCCCATTTTCATAAATCCGGCGAGCTTCCGCAGCATAAATCGCAAACAAAAAGGAGCCCAGTGCAAATAGAACATCCTCCGCGATCCGGCTTATTTACCATTTACTTATACTATCCAAACGCTGCACTCCGTCAAGGTTTTCAGAGGTTGCCTTCTTCCTCGAGTGGATATTATTGGATAGATCCCAAAACAAACACTTACTAATGAGTAAACAAGGGCCCCTGTTTATCCACGACAGGCGGACGTCATGTACTTAATCATGCCATAGAGAGACGTCTCTAACGGATAATTAATAAACGCGACGCCGGCCCGATCATTAATCAACAATTAAAAGCCAAATTGACGTGATTACGTCCGCCATTCTTTCCCCTAATGATGTTCGGAATAAAATTATGGCGGCCTTTAATAACCCCCGGGCCGTTCGGGCACCCGCCGGCTTCACAGTGCTTGGCCCTGCAACTTCGTTGGATGAGTTCTCAACCGTTGTAATGCTACGCAGCAATGCAGCGGTGCAGCATAGTGATTTTATCGTTGCGCCGTTGGCAGCAGCTACTGTCACTCGCTCCGCAGTGGCGTGCGATGCCGCTCAATAGGTAAAATGTTTACGTTTGGTGAATCGTCCACCACTGCCAAGCGAGTGACAGTAGCTGCTACCATTCCACCAACTTTACGACAAAATTACTAGACTGTCTTTGCTGGGGCAATGTAAAAATTTCATCGACAAAACGGTTAATCATAAATACCCCAAGTAAGTACGAAGGATTAACTTGAACCTGTGAAATGATATAACCCAAAATTCCACTATGCAAAATACAGAAACAACCTTAGATTTTGTTTGTTAGCAAAATCAACCCTTCAGTCAGAGCCTGCAAAATATCGACCTAGAGACGAATAAACAAGCGGAAACCATACAGAGCATGCCAGTTTTGATTATAAAATGGAGAAAATACAGCCGACGATCGAACATATCCCACAAGTAATACTCCATAATCGTGTAATCCACTTATTTTCGTGGCCCGAGGGGAGATAAAACCGCCCGACTCAAAAACAATTTTTAATCGCCCCCCATAAAACAGGCATTTTAATCTCAACTTTTAAGGGCCCCTAAAGTCCCAAGAATATGTTTCGGGAATTTATTTGAACCGTAATTAGCGGCGGCGCTTGCAAAAGGGGATTTAACGTTAACAACTTGATAACTCTATTAGCAGTATCGGAAAGAGGGTCGCCAAATTCGGCCGGCGAGAGGCCGCATTTTACGATATTCCCAACTTAAATTCGGCAATTTTGCCGGGATTAAGCGCGAGTCATCAACATTCAAACTGTCGCCTCATTTTTTACTTGTCGGGAGTTTTTAAGGTCGCCATCGCCAGGGTGAATTAGGTTGAAGCGAGGGCTGAATTACTCATCCCTGAGGGAGTTGAGGGCAAACAGATGGAATTCCTGCTTTTCTCTGGAAAAGCGTTTCGGGTTGTACAATTTTGTTGGTGTTTAAAGTAAACAGTTTTCTTTGCTTACTTATATTAAATTTGAAAATAATCTTGTATCTTCTCGTCAAAATTATGTTTTAAAAGAGCATTTTCCCATATTTAGATTATTGCTATCAAACACTAAGTTTGTTCTCATATCCAGATAGCGATATCTCCACCTAAATTGTGGAAAAAATTACTGTGAAAGGATTCCTATTAATGTGGAATCCAACCAGCGAGTGAATTGTCCATCGGCATTAGCATAAGGTGAGAACACAATTCCTGCTTTATCAGTAACAAGCAAAGCACCGTCTCTGTATCTGGAACAAAACGCGTTTTCGACCTATCTCCCCGAAGCGCCACTAAAAATCGAATAACACGTTGTTTTCCCTAGAACGGGATCCATGTAAGAGATGGGTATTTTTCCCGCCTCTCTTTCGGTGCGCGTACACCGCTAAAGAGGATAAAAACCCTGACTTACGGCAACGCCGTCGCAGTGTAGGTACCCTGCAAAAGGCCATCCGATAGTTTACAGGTGTTCTTTTCGAGCGGATATAAGAGTGCATTGAATTCGCTTAAAAATGGACTGAATTATTTTGACGTATTTAGTTGCCTAGCCCACACGGGCATTGTTCTTCGCGGGATCGCTTTATTCAGGAATAAATTTATTGGAGTGGTTGCCTACGGCTTTAGTATCATTTGTGTCCCTAATAAATGTGGAATTTGCGCGCGGACCGAGCGAACGGTGGTTCACGTGGGTAGACGAACATTCAAGATCCGCTGGGGGTTTTCTCTTTTTGCCAATTAAAATAAATAATGAAACGACAGAATTCTTATGGGGTTTTGATTCCTTTTGTTGGGAAAAACAGGCCAACGTTTCCATTGGTATTGTTACTAGGTTATTTATCGTATTAATTTTTTTATAAACGAAATTCCATATTTTCAACGATTACAACTAATGTTTTCATTAGCTAAATTCAATTCTCATCAGTTATGTTTAATGTTTTCATTACTTAAATTCACTATTTTCATCAGCTGTTTGATATTATCATCACTTTCATTTGATATTTCCAGCATCAGTGTCAAAGCAATTCATAAGTGAATACAATCCACTCAATGGATTAATTTATGGCGACGAAAAAATAAATTGGAACCAACAGTCGAATTTTAATCGTGTCGTCCAATTGGAAAAAAAATGTATCGCTCAATAATATATCCTCAATGGTTTAATGACTCGAGTTAATGAACACGATCAAGAACTCGATTTCCCGCGCATGCATCACCCTGCAAATTGACTATTCATAACTCCACTTCTCCTTTGTTTTGTGCCCTCATAACTGGCTTAATTAACCGTTTAAGCCTCTTAATTAAAATTTGCATTTTGTTAATTCGCCAATGGGTCTTAATTCGTCCGAAATAAAAGGCGAATGGACCGCGAACGGGCACGGCTACATAATGAAGATATGTAGGAATGCCGAGTTAATTACAGGAACACCGCCAATATTTCGGCCATGTAATTGTCATTATCTTCCATTTTTATTCCGCTTTGCCTGCGATCGAGCGCGAGCGAAGAATCGGTTCCCAATCATTTCCATAATACCACGCACGGATGGGCCGATTAATTCCTCAAAGTCCACTTAACGTATGGGGAGAAAAAGGAGACAGCGGCATTGTCCATTTTCCACCGCGAACCTTAACATGGTTAATTAATTTCGTCGTGCTCTTTTTCGGGGTCGTGAAACGCAAAGAGCGCACTCATTTATTCTTTATACCTCCATACCTTATTCACGGATGACTTAACGGACTTATTAGCGCTGGAATGATTGTTCAGTGCGCTTTTCGGATCCTGTCGCAGTTTATGCAGTGGACTGGCGTCGTCCAGTCTCATTTTTATCGTGCCTGTTTTCCTAAGTAAAGGGTTCGTCTTCTTCGCAATGCTCTATACATATATTTTTTTAGGCATAACATTTTTTTTTAATTCACTCGATGATATCTTGAAATAAGTTGTACCTACTTGTAGGTAAATGTAACAAACAGTAGTATGTAACACATTTTACTACACGTATCGACATTTTTCGAATGCCATCCACATCTTCTGCTAGTTATTCTTTTTCCAATGTAATTCCAGAACACCGCATTCTCTATTTTCGGAAGAAAAATGCATCCGCGCATTTAGTCACGCCTGCGGTTTGTTTACATTGACAATACATCCAACTGAAACGGGCAAGCTTCGAGAAAAGAACCAGCTTCGCGTTTCTGTCCCGAAATAGGAATTGTATGGATTGAATGCGCTTCTGGTTTCTACGCACACCCTTATTGCCCGACATCTAATTAAGGAATGCTATGTAATTAGGTGGAAAAGGTATTGAATTAGAAACGAGTTGAGTCCCGTGGTATCGACGATGAGAATGATGCAAATATTTGAAAGTGCGAAATAAATAATTCATCAGTATTTACTCTGGTCGTTCAATTACCATAGTCGTAACTCATGTAATTATCCAACATCGCGGCTCAATCAATTCGTATTCGTTTTAAGTAGGAAGTGTTACGGAAAACAGTCCGAATTGTAACCCTCAAAAATGTGTAACCCGTAGCTACGCCACTGGCTCGATTCGACCGGTGCCCGAGCAAAACGACCAAACCCAAATAAAAGCCAGCGTTATTTTTAACCGGTCAAACAAAACAACTCGAATATGTAAATACGACCTCTCTCCCATTGATTCTACAAGTGAAAATATTGTCATTCTGCAGCCCACGGCCATACGATTCAATTACGGCCGCGCTGAAGTATTTAGTGTTATTATGTAGCCTCGGGCGCCAGAGCCGGCGAAAATATCTGCGCCATATTTCCAATGGTCGCGGCCATTGAAAATACGACCGCGGAGGCTGGAAAAGTGCTATTTTATTAAGATCGCTCGCCCCGGGGGTGGCGATGGTCTCATTTCCACTTTTACATAAAAATTGAAGCGCCCGACGTTCTATTAAAAGGCTTTTTAATGACGGCTCGGCGGTGCAAACATTGGATGGGCGGAATAGGGGCAATGTGGAACTTTGACGTCGACGGATTGCGAAGTGAGGATACACGGTTCTCCAATTAGGGCGGAAAAAATACAGCACTTTGCGTTGTTGCAATGGAAAGCTGCCGATCCATTTTCTTTGCTTTCGGTTGACGGAGGTTTCGTGTTGTCGATATTTCGAGCTTTGTTTGAACTTAGCGAGGTACCGAATTCTATGGTGTAGACTAGAGTTCAAGTGAAGACGATGTGTGGACATGAGTTGGTATCTTGCTTCCATATCGTACATACGCGAGAAAGGCGGCACACATCGAAATCTTTAGTGAACATTTAAACTATTAACTGCATCCGTAGTTAGGTCATATCGCAATAACTATCATATTTCAAATTAATTTCATTGCCTATCATAACATAATTCGTGAAAATTTCACTAGAAAATGATCCATGGTGCCGTTATTTTGAAACATCACCAAAAAATCACAACTTCAAATTGTGAGGAATATTCTGACATTTAAGTTTTGTTCTCAACTTTTTTCCAAAAATATAATATCGGCTATAGCGTCGATGTTCCTTACTGTATAACTTTTAATGAAACTTCAAACGAAATCCCTTGAAAATATCCTGTTGTCCATTCAACAAAATTATAGGACAGTATTAAATTACGAAGAAAATTGCATAATTATAGAATAAAGGCCATTCCCTTCCAGCAAGACCGTTACACTTGGACGTCCCTCACAAAAGTAACCACCGCGCTGTGTTCCTCAAGAATTACAATTAATAAAGAAGCTCTCCCGAGCTCTCTGCCTCGGATAATTGTAAACAAATACTGCTCTTCCCCGCGAATTAAAATTATCTCCGCGAGATATTAAAGCCCTAAACTCATTAGTATTCATGGAAGCGGCGTTTCCTTCTCTTTTTTCCCTCTGTATATTCAACGCTACTGAACGGCGGACGCGAAAAGTTAGGAATCCTCGCCCCCTATGAATGCGAATTAAGTGGAAAAAGGAACCGACTTTCCCTTCAACCAGACGCAAACAACAATTACCCGCCCGGCTCGGGGCAAAGAATCGCATCTACGCCGCTCAGACAAGGCAAATTCTGTTTCAGTAATTGAATATGCAGATGCCGCCATGTTGTGTGCGGAAAGCGTTCCCGTTTTCCTCCGGCCCGACGTTCGTAGGCCCCACTTGCTCCTTGTTCATATTCCAGGTGCGATCCGGGGTCCACGGGGTTACGGCGTTACGTGAGGTTACTGCACATGTTCATAGTCTCCTTGCTAATCTTGTCAATGTGGAGCACCGGGGAAAAAAGTTTATTACCTTTGTTGTGCGGAATGCGAATTTCCATGGAGATTTGACTCAGCGCCGAACAGATGCGGCCGAGTAATAACTATGTAAATTCGGCGAAAGTGGCGTTATTTATTTCGCGCTGCGGGCCGACAATTTTTCTTTGTGGCGTACAAATTACCTCGTATTTACTCCCCACTCTATGCCGCAGATCCGTTGCTGTATTGGGTGCCGCCATTTCAAATTGAATCTTTTTCAAATCAGAAATTAATTGATAAGTGACATTACGTTTTTGTTTAGTAGGTATTATTCCCAATGAGGAAATGACTAATCAATAATACTTCCTACTGTGTTTCGTTAATGAAAAGTTGGAGATTAGGATGGCGGAATTTTGCATAACGCATCGCCCCGAGACTTTTTCCACTCACCGCATCAACTTCCCCGCATGTTAATGGCATAATTAACCCAGCGAACTCGCAAACTTGTTGAAGTGCAACCCTACACGTGCATATTAGAAATGCGAAAACAAATTTCTGTTGTTTGCAGGAGCCAATTTAAACGCAACCGCGAACACGTTAGGTTAATGACGGCCCCCGCACGCTGTAATTACGCGACATTAATAATTTTTATGCGGACGCTACATGCGATAGATCCCCGCAATTACGCCTCAACTGGCGCTTACGAACCTTAAATTGCTTAATCTGAAGGAAGGCGTCTCCCTCCAACTATCCGGCGTCGCGTTAATTATTCAGCTATTCATAATGGGACTTTTCTCGATGAGAAATTGCTATTTGTTCAGCGCGGTGCGTGGGAGATGATGATGATAAATAGGCCGGACACGTCGGGACGTTGGGTAATGTTGGACTGTGTACCGAGCGAAAAGTTGCCTCGTGTATGTGAAAAGCGCGTCTGTGCGGAAACAAAGAGCACTAGGTACGTGAATCGACCCACACAGGACACTAACGGCATGGGAATGGGCGTTATGCTGGTTGAATTTTGATTTTTGTGAATGAAGCACCATAACCACGAGCATGGTGTCGTTGCTGGGGCAAATAAACCGAAAGAAGATGTTCCGATGAGTTTTGATCATTTTGTCTTTTCTGGATTTTTCCAATCATAGTAGTAGGTAATTAGTTTCCCAGTGAAATGGAAGTTTGTTATTTTGCGTCTAGACGGTAGACAGAGGGGTGGTTAATTGCAGGGGAAAACTCTGTTCGTCAAAACATCACGACGAATTTCGCGAATGGCTGTATTCCGACCCTCCGAACAAATGAAAAATGATCCGAACCGGGCCGCAATTAATAACGCTCAAATGCAATATCGTCGGAGAGCCATTACTGAGATATTGGATTCGCATAAAACGAATTCTAGCCTTTCCGACTCGTGACGTATTGATCAGCAATTATGCGGAGCTCATAAAAATATCGTTGCCATAACTCACGACCTTACATCGGTATCAGCCACTGTATGGAAAAACGTATAATGGCCGCTCGGGAAATATTTTTGGTGAAATATATTCTGCCGACATGTCGGGGGGGCTGGAAGGGCTCCGATAAATTTGCGGATGGAAATTTTGAATGATTGTGTGATGAATTTATTGCGCTATAAATCAGCTGAGTGGCGTTTGGAAAACCGAAAATCTCGTCGAAGTAATGATGCTCTCATCAGTTACACAGCATTAGATTTTCCCGAAAAAAAACAAAATAAACTAATTTATGCTACTAGTCGAGAAAATTACCCCACTGGGCTTGTCGTCTCATTGATTAACCTTTATCGTACAAATACCTTAAAACCTCATTAAACACTTTGGAACAAGGTTTTAAATGAGTGTTTAAAAGAGTTTTATGTCAATATTCTTCAACACGAGGTCTTTTTCTCATTCTAAAACATAAGTAGTACTCTATGAGCCAAGAAAATTTAAACGAGAAGACGGTAGGCCCAGTGACGAGATTTTTCCGAATGACAGTCTCCCAGGCTGAAATATTTCACAACAAATCCCAAGTTTCCTACTTACTTATAAGTGGATAAAACTGTCTGAACCCAATACGGAGAAAACGTTAGCAAAATAACGCGAAGACAAATCTCTTGCCACTAATAAAGGACAGGGACGAAACAAAAGCAAGAGTCGAACGACTCAACTGTGTGGTCCCCGCCAAATTAAAACCTTTTTACCCTCCAACTAGCGCTTCTATTTATCTCCAGATCAATTAAGATGCGGCCAAAGTCAATCTCGCTTTAATGGCGCGCGCCAAAGTTTGGTTAATTTATTTGATGGAGTAGAACAGTCCCGCCGACAAGGGAGGTCGACTCCTCTTCCTCCGCTTCTTTCTATGCTAATTCAGTCCACGGGCGAAATTCGTTTACCTTTTGTGACTGCTGAAATTCTCACGACGCGTTTCGAAGCAATCGCCGCTTCTAAGTACATCGATCGGATCGGACGAGGGCACTAATTTATGAAAAGGACATGATAATTTATGGGGCGTTAAGAGGCGCAACATTTTCTTGTTTACACGAGGAGGAAAGTCCTGTTGTCGCCGTTCCTCCAAACAAATGTTCCTTCAAGACTCGTTGTCCTCTTAAACGGCTCGCATCATCGGGCCCCCTTTTCGGCTTCATTTAGGATGCCTATGTAAATTCCTGCCTCCAGTTCGCCTCGTTCCCCCTGACGCCCTGACGCACTCACAAAACAACAATTTACATAATAATTCCTGTCGCTCCGCGCTCTCGGCGCTCGACACGGGCAGTTAATAATTAATTTTTAATGGCCGTGAACCGGCTACTGAAATGTTAGAATTATAGGCACGGAAAACAGTGGGCCTCTCCCTCGGAGCGTAAGCCGATGATGCCCCGACCAAATTTTCTACGTAATTGCCGGCCTGCGCGCTCCAAATTGGGGGTTTTCAATCGTGAATTGACACTCATTTCACCAAATCACGCCGGCCGAGTTTGATGGACTTTAATTGGGCTGTGCAGCGCGTTTTGGAGATCAGAATGTTTAATTGAATATTCTCCTTCGGGGTGATTTTCTAGGTTAGTTTACAGATGTCAGCTGAATCTTATTGCTAGAAAGTATTCACAATATATCTGGCTTCAAGTATTTGAAGTCGAAATGAGCCGACATACATAAATTACCCTCTCAAATTCCTCTAAAAGGAGGATTTGTCCGTGCATCCTAATATTCTCCATGTTTCCAGGAATGCTTTGAAAAACTTGATGCTGTTCTTGCTGGAAATTTTAGCGAAAGTGGTCGCCAGTCCCAGATCGGAACTCGATGGTTCGCCCCTTTTTTGGCCGCAGTTCGCCAGCAGCGGTTGCTACGAATACCCCCTGATGGGTTCGCGCCCCCAATGGGGCTGAACCTATCAGGGCGGTCGGGTAACCGGCGCATAATGATGCAAGGTAGATAGAATAGGTATGCGAATTTTGAAACATAGAATAAAGAATAAGGATATTCGCTGAAATTTGAAAATATATCATACTGCTAAAATTTCCAGTAAGAACAGCATCAAGTTTGCCAAAACATTCCTGGAAACATGGAGATTCGAATTAATGCCGGTGTCTCTAGCGGCGCTCCAAACAAAATCGTTTGCCGTTTGTACGTCAACGCACGAATTAAAATCGTAATGGCGCGAAGAAATCGTGCGGACGCGCAATAATATTGTCAACTCGGCGACCGTATTCCTGAATCCTCTGCCAAGGCAAAAAGGCGCCGGATTCCTGCAGTATTACGCGGCGGTCCGCGTAAAAATAGGGAGAACTTGACTGATGATTTTGATCTCGACGCATTAATGGTCCTGTATCGCCGGAGCCGTAACCGCACAGAGAAACCTGGTTCTATCTGGAATGGGCGCTAATAAATTGGAAGTAATAGCCAATATGTACTGAAGTTTATAGTATCAAGGGTAAACATTAAAGGCTGAAGCGGCTCTTGGGAATTTTCATTGCGTGCTTAATTAGAGGTGGAGAAGAATAATTTTCGTTGGGGGGAAATTTCTCTATTGAGTCCTCCCTCGTGTTAACTTGGCTAGTCCAAATGGACGAATAATTAATAATTTTTTTTTCGATTTAACTGAACTTTGTCGACCTGAGAAATGTTGGTTTTTTGACAGATTATTTTACTATTTGATAGCTGAATTATGTTGATTTTCATGAAATAATCATCACATGCAAACAATGTTGATATTACGCAACAAGCGATTGAAACCATGCATCACTTTAATTTCTAGTGCCATCTGATTTTTCCAATAAAAGTGATTAATTTTTCCTCTAATTCAACAACGCTAAAACTCGTTTATCGGGAAATATTTTACCGGTAATAAATAATTCGTAAATATAAAATAAAAAAATAAAACCCCGAATAAATAATTGTAGAATTGTTGAAAACACAGATGAGCAAATTCCCATCAGTCCAGTCGAGCGAAAATACGTATAGAGCGACACTCTCCTCTTGCCATTCCATTTTTCCGCCGGACTACGTGTTTATGTGCACGATAATTACGCACAAAGCACGGCCATGTTTCATACGCCGAACAAGTACGTATAAATACCGCCGGCTTAGTTGACACTGCGAGGCAATTTACAGCGATCTATCCGTATAAATTTATTCAGTGGTGCCGTATTATTTCGCTCGCACGCTAAATGGAGAGATATTAATGTGAATGTTTTACTGTCGGGAGATGAGCTCGCATGAGCGCACCGGTGCACGGGCGAAAAATTTTATGGGCCTCCATTGCGCATAAAACTCGCAGCATTGCGCCAGTGACGGCGACGCGAGCATGAATTCGTCATCTTACGAGGACCAATGAATACCGTATTTATTGCGAGCATTAAAGTCCTGGGTTCGCAAAGCTGCCCCTGCATTCGGTTTTTCGTCCGCTTCCTCACTTTTGTTAATGGTGATGGGTTAGGTCTTTGTAGGCTGCTTCGCTTTGTAGTCATAGAAATTTGACAGATTTTTTCCTGATGGGAACGCGGGGGGTCATGTGATGGGGAATCGTGTGGTGGGGAGTCGTGGAATGAGGGGATCGTGGGATGAGGGGTCGTGGGATGAGGGGTCGTGGGATGAGGGGGTCGTGGGATGACGGGGAGGTTATGTTAAAAGAGGGGCGGTTGTGGGATGAGGGGGGGGGGGTTGGGATTAGGGGGGCGGTTGTGTGATGAGGGGGATCGTGGAATGAGGAGAGGGGTCATGAGATGAGGAGAGAGGTGGGGTTGGGGGATAGGTTTAGGATGCTAAATAATAAACTGGAACAGAAGACCATAGAATCGTAAAGAATGAGAAAATACTGAAAGAAATGCACTGCACTAGTCAGAGGTGTTCTTGGATAAGAACTGAGATACAACAAGGGTAGCAACCAATACCGACCAAACGCAACCAAAGATGGCACCCTAATATTAGCACAACAGCCTTCATAACTATCGATTACGTAGGCAAGTGCGCAGCACTTCGCAGTAATAATTGATACGTATCCCACTCGAAGTCCCATCTTCGCCTGGCAAATTTTGATAAATCATCTCGAGACCGTCTCGCAGCTCTGCACAGCCTCACTTTTAATTCAATTAGCGTACTCTCCCGCACTGTGCCGTTCAGTTCCGCAATTCCACGCGACATGCCACCAAATTTGTCTGGCATGTCTTCGCCGAGCACCATCCATTTGTTGTTGCCGAACAACGCCAGGTGGAGGTTGAATTTGTTCGGTTCGCGTCCATTTAGGATTTACAGTCTCGACTCCGCCATAAAACAATGCGATGCAGCGTCCCATGCAAATACCGTCGACTGACCGGTCCGCGCCTCCTCACTCTTCCGCAGATCAAAACGTTTGCCTCATTTTGCATCGACCATAAATCACGCTGTTCACGGTGGAACGGCGTTCCGTACCACCACAGGCCGAGGATAAATGACTTCATTTTTGCGCGGAGTTTTGTTTAATTTACAATTAACCGGGATAAGGGGGTCGTAAATTACCATTTTTCTGGCGGGTGGTAGTTTACAGGGTTAGCTGAGGTGAACAGCGGGGTCAGAGACTGCATGCCACACAGGCATGGACTTGGACCAGTTCTCGCAGAATTCAATCTCAAGAGTATCGCTCTGAATTAGACGAAAAACCAGATGGGATAACATTGTTTTAATGACAGAAATATACGGAATTCTGAACCATACAAGGGAATTTGAAATTTACGCGAAGCCAACCACAAGGGACCAGATTTGTTTTTTCGATTGATCTGATAACCCCTTGACAGAAGCCCACGCACGTTAGGAAAAATCTGACATACTTTCCCGACTGACACGCATACGAAAAGTGAGGATATTCCTATCATTAATTTAATGTGCCCCCATTGTTTTCGCAGTAAATCGATAGAAAGTTTAACCCATCCATCTTTCCCATGGTTAGATTTCTATTCATTTGATTGATAATTGATTGGGAAGACAGGTGAATTTATAGTGAACGCCGCGCCGCGGCCCATTGAGCATAATGCCCCGTTTGTCGAAGCGCGTCCACAGAACCAATACATCAAAATTCGTGACTGGAGGCGAGCGGATACTAATTCTCCGCAGCCATAATGAGTTCTAATGTCCGGTGATGATATGCGTGGGGTCCCGTCCGCTCGTAGAGTAATCGCTGCCTTCGGCCGAACGTTTTGTAATCTAATACCGCACGTCTGTGTGCGGCTGAATCTATAAAACAAAACGATCCCTGTTCATTTACTTTAACCTTTTCCACCTGCGCATGTAAACTTCCCGGGGCCCAATAAAACTGGTATCTTACGCGCGCAAAGGTCCCTGAGAATTGGCATTCGACGTTCCTCAATCGGCTCGGCGCAGCGTGGGCGTCACCATGCGACCTAATGGATATTGTAGTCGTTTCCCTTAAAAAATGCGCAATTAATTATCGGAGGAGTGATCTTCCTCTGCGACGCACAAAAACCTTAATTAATTTACTGTTGCCGGGGAAAAAACGCAGCTTTCACACGTAACCCCGTGGAGGCACGCAGATGCATTCATCTTCCGATGTCAGTGGCGCAGTCGAGGATAATCCACCAGGTGGAGGAAAATTTGAGGTGTTGACTGATTCGAACAGAAAATTTGCTTTTGGCCCCCAAATAAACATGTAGGCATTTTGGTCCTTTGAATAAAATTTAATAATTCTGGTTCTTATACTAAAACGTAAGAATTTTAGTTTTTGGACCAAAATTTAACCATTTTGCTCTTTAGATCAAAATGTGATCACAATGTTATCAAAAGTTGATTGAAGTTTGATCAGCAGGATTTGAAAGTCTGCTCAAAGAGACCAATATTGTAGTACGCTTCAATGGAAGCTTCGTAAGGTCCCGCAACTTTCTTGATACGCCACTGGCCAAACCACAGGCGACTCCTAACTCGTTATCAGGCGTTGTATCCTCATAACCCAGCGCGCATTTAAAAGATAACCCGTTAGATATTCATTGACAATAACCGGCGCGTTTACGTCTACGTTCGAAAGGACGAGCTCTTCCCGCTCAAACACACGAGATAAAGAATTCTGGCTGCCGTATGTTGGTGGTGCCCTCCCGCTGGGGGATAAAGATGTCAAAGCCAGACACAGACCCCGGCTACTTGCTGCTTGGACGTCCCTTATTTATTTTTAACAAGTATTGATTTAATAAAACGTCCGAGCAACTTGTCCTGCGGAAGAATTTACGTCCGCGAACGTGAGGACCAATACCTAAGGTCCCATACAGTGGCCGGGACACTGGGCTCGTAAATCCCCTTTGTTTATGGATGTGGGTCAACTTTTACCCGGGTTTGTATGTAATAACTCCATTACAATATAGCTGACGCCCCACTACACCCAACCCTCCATCCCGCCCAACCCCCGTTGTATTGGAGCTCTGGAAAATTGTTACACCACATAATAATACCTCAGCCCCGACGTAAAGTGAGTAGATTGACCGTTGCGTTGATGCGCGTACAGAACGAGTTCAGCAGTGAAGATAGCCTGGCACTTAATTAAGTTTAAGTTTCCTACGACTCCAAATCGTGACCTCCCACTTGCATAAATTATATTTCTGCGTCCAGCCCTCGATATCACTGATATCGAGGACCGGACGCATAATAATTATCTTGTCTACAATGGACTCTCCATTCTAAAGTGGTGAAACAAAAGTTGACAATACCTACGTACACGTCCACACTCAATCTGAATCGCGAGCAAAACAAATGAACGCGCGCGAGCAAGAATCCGCCGAGCCGGAGCCCCGAGAAAAGCTTCATCAACGGAATTAATCCAATTTCCTCACTATAGTCCATCTATCTCGCGTCGACAAAGGAACATGCAAGATGCAAGGCGCAATCCCCAAACACAAGTGCGCCCGAAACAAACGGATTCCAAGATTTAGTATGAGGTCGCGTCAAGGGAACAAAGGCGGCGGAATAACCTCCTTTCAGCCCGGAAGACTTTTTACTTAATTAAATTAGGTATTTTGCTCGTCTCGCCCGGCCAGCCAACTCTCCAGACGGCAGACCCAACTTCCGCATGCTCTCCTCCCTCGCGCCCAGATGTAGCCCTTACGTGCCCCATTAATAACCAGCCCCGGCGAGGAGTTGGTGTATAAAAATTCATTATAACGACCGAGCTAAATCATTTATTTTTCTCCCAGCTCCACCGCATCGGGGAAAAAACCTCCGGTCTTCATCGGAAAAACGCCACCCCCGCATTCATTAACCCCGATGGCTTTATGCAGTGTAGTGCGCGCTGCGATGTTACGCGACGTCACACGCAACCTTTGGTCCTCTATTTCCATCTCTTATCCCAAATTTCATTTTAAGACGAAAACTCACGATCTTTTTGTTGTTAAGAGGAAGAGTGCGAGAGATAGAGGTTGAGTGAAAACAGAAAGAGAAAGAAACAAGGTAAAGGAGGGAATGGAACAGGGAGATACAAAAAATCAGGTATGGGGAAGAAAAAGGGAGACAGGAAAGTGGATGACAAGAAGGAAGGCGACAGGAAAGAGGATGACAGGAATGAGGGAGACTGAAAAGAAGTGACAGAGATGAGTGAGACAGGAATGAGGCAGACAGAAAAGAAAGTGACACGAATGAGGGAGACAGGAAAGAGGGGAAGGAAGACAAATAGGAACAGACAGGAAATAGTGGAACGAAAGAAAGGGGGCGGTAGGGGGGCGAGAACAGTGATTTAATAAGCATGAGGAAGTAGACTGAAGAGTTGTGGGCATGTGGGGTTTTAGGGAGGATTGCATGACCAAGAAAGGGTGGGAAAAGGGTGAGGCGATGCCGGAGCACTCTTGTCCCTTTCGGGACTACCGGGTAAATATAAGAGGCCATTTACGTGGCCGCCAGAAAACAAAGACCCGCCGTCAATCGGCTTAAAACATCTCGAGTTTTATTTACGGTGGAATAGGGCTCGTTAAAAGTTAAAGTATCGCTTATTGTTTGACGGTTTTATGTGTTCCGTACGAAACAAATATGATGTACTCTGTTCAGTAATAGTTCTACTTTTTGTCCGCCTTATGTCGCATCGATCCGGCGCGCCGAGAACCAGGGGGAAAAAGGTCGTATGGGGGGATTTTATGGTGCTATAGTTTTTGCACCTCGCGTCCGCTCGGAATTGGAAATTGACGTCCGGACGGCACATTTGAAGGTTTTTATCTCTTTATTGAACATTTATGGCCGTCGACTGGAATTTTCAATGGAAAAGCCGGAGTTGGAGTTTTCGAGTTTAGTGTGGGACAGGAACTTTCCGAAGAAAACGGAGAATGGCCTGGGAGAGGTATCTATTGTCACTGACAATACAGTGACAATAACATAGTGCTTACACTATACCTCACCTTTAACTCTGCAGTTTAATTCGGTGGTAAAAGAAGGAATAACATAACAACCTATACATACTCTGTAATTGAGGAGAAAAATATTGTTTGAATACGAAATAACGGACTGTGTACAGAACTACTTTACCTAGTAAAATGTAAAGACCGCATTGATATTCCACGAAAGATTGGAAAATTGCCTACTTATAGTTATAGAAAAGTGATAATAAGGTATTTGTGGAAAAGACGAGACTATTAATACATTTCGGCTCCAAATTTGAATCCACGTGGCAGCGAAAACGAAAACTTTAATCAAACACATTTTTAATTGCATATTTATGTTAGCTAAAATTAGATGCGCGAAATAATATCCCGTACTGAATTAATACGGAAGGGTAAGTATAAATGTCTTTCTGTGTTGCAATAAAATTAAGTGTGCACGATGGAGTGGGTAGGCTACTGGTTGGGACCGTTTGCAAAGTTTCAGCAGATGCGACAAGTTTCACGACCACTGTTAAATGGATTGTACCCTTAGGGATCCCGACAGGTGGAGCTGATTATTAGCGCCGCAACCCCGGTGGTCAAATTTAATAACACTAATAACATGGTTTAATGGGCTCTTAATTAATAATAATAGGGAAATGAGGCCGCCTCGTGAAGTATATTTAATATCGTGTAACAAGGTAATGGCCGCTGGAGCAGTTGAAATTGATGCATGGTCCAGTTTGCAAGTGCCTGTCGCAAAATTGTATTTCGAGAAATATTAGTACCTACCTAGTAACGTGGACGAATGAATATATCATACAGGGTGAGAAAGAGTAATGCAATATGGCTATAATTTTGTTATTATTCAATTTACTAAAAAATGTTTCAGACAAAAGTTGCATGGTAAAAGTTGCTTCATATTTTTGAGACCTTGAAATTTGCTTACCTCAATTTGCGCATGTGCTAGACTAGGCAACTTTAATTTTGCAAATAGCAGTTAAATATTTTTTTCTTAGTTTTAGAATCAGCAAGACTTTCTACATGTATAAAAGTATAAAAGTTTCAATGGGTATGTATGTATATTTGGAAAATATCAATATTGTCTTTTTAAAGGGGTCCTTGGTAACAGCTACCTAATTTAAGGTCTATTCTGTCAACAGTACATTTAATCAAAGGAATGGGTAAATAGTGGATTGATTATGTGTCTACAGATTGTGAAAAAAGTCTAGCAATCAACAACGCTGGATTTACAGGACAATACGTACACTTACAGCGGATCTCCTGGTAAAAAGATAAATCAGATTTGCCGGAGAAGGGCAGAAACGTAAGACGGAACAGAACAAGCCGGATTACCCCCTAAACAAGCTCTCATTTTTTCGTTCGATTCCTCCTAAATCCGCGCTATAAATCCGTCTTAAAACGTCCGCATTACATTGTGTCTGCTGAGGGGCATCAGGATTGAATAGCTGCTCGAGGAAATGAGAAACTATTATGAATATTGCAAAATCTTGGCTCAGCAATGTTTGCATATGGTAATTTCTTTGGTGCATTATGTGACGCAGCGAGGCGGCCGTCTTGAATCCTATCTGGGAGATCGCGATCCTTCCGGCCCTCGGGGAAGCAATGGTTTACACGGGGAAAAATGCTCTACTTCACTTATTAGGATATGGGAGGGTGGGTCGACCTATATTCCCAACAAACGGGGTTCGTGGAGGACCTCGATGTCTCATACGGCCTTCATGGCCCATTTATGCGTTGAACTGCTGGCGTAGGTCCTCGACCAACCAGTCAATACAACCTAACATTTCAGTAAGATAGAGAATTTATTAACCCAAGATAAAGAGTAACTATTTGTTATCATAATTAATAGTAGTATTAGTAGTAGGAGTAGGTATATTTCATCACTGAAATAGGAGGAATGGATTCTGTTCTCCAACGTTTTCAGGTCTTGTTTCGATATGAAAATGAATGATTGAATGATGATTGCATAGGATATGGCGTGGTGCAGTGGAGGAAACTGCGTGTTTATTGCATGAGGTGGAACGTCGCAAATTCAACTAGCACGCGCAGCGTAGGTGACTGCACCACTGCATACGCCTGCTCGCACCCAAACGAGCATTCCCCCTGCCATTCCCTATTGCGATAAACCATAAACAACGCGCAACCGAAAATACAACCCATTGTTGAACCAAACGGTCGCGAGCAAGAATTGGGGAAACACGGCCGTGCATTTTTGCTTGTCCCCAAAACAATGCGCACGTATGAATTCGTTATTCGTTCCATTTTGTGGAGGCAGCGCAAATGCAGCAGAAGAGGAGCTCGTTTTTTTTGCTGAATTTCCACGACAACAAAGGTCCCCCCGTTCACTTCCAAAGTGACAAAGAATTTTTTGCGCATCTGAATATTAAAATGTCCGTGGATGTGTGCGCGACGCGAGCCCAAAATAAAAGGGCAGTGTTTGTGTTAACGTAACGTTAAGTTTTTTATTCGCGTGCTTCAACGAGCAGCGAGGACACTAATTCGGCAGATGCGCTTTCAGATGTTCGTTTGCTGTGTTAATTTTCGCGAATGTGCGGGCAAACGAGCAAATGCTTGAAAAATTTCTATACCTTGGATTCTAAATACACAATCATAAGCATAGCATACCCTTTGATTACTTTTTTTTTTAAATTGTATTATTTTTAGTATTATTCCTTTATTATTATTATGATTATTATTTCATCATTAATAAATTATATTTATTCATTATCTATTAATCAATGGTTACTCCTACAATACTACTATTAATGTACCCGTTTGATGTAAGGTCTAGCACAGGTGTATGCAAAATCCTCTAACCCACCATAAAATTAACAAAGGAATTCGAGAACCCACTTCTAGTGGGGTACAAGAACGAAATATTTTTCTGCCCGGAATATTCGAGGGAAATTCGGCCAGCACAAGAGGCACGTAGCAGTCGCCTTTTTGGCTCCTCTTCCGGCTACACCTTTGATCTTATACGTCAAAAACTGCGGGCTTCTCCACATTCAAAACGTACGCTAGCATTTTCGCAAAGCAGGAGCAGAATTTCCCGTCGCGTCGGATGCCGTCGACTGTATTCTAATGATGGGAGTCAAGATGGGTTTTTAGCCCCTTCATTCAGACGTCCATCCTTTTGTGCGCGACTCATTCACAATCAAGTCCTATTGACGGGACGCGACTTTTATTTACGTGAATTTCCCAATCAATTTTGCTTTAAATTGACGCTGACGACTCATTCTGGCTGCTCGGGTTCGCTTCATTTCGCACGTTGTTCGGGCATCATTCATTCTCGAGTAATTTTCCCTGCGGAAGTTTTATTCTTCGTGTTGCCCTGGCATCCTCTTTCGTTCCGTCGACCCTTTGATTTGAATTGTGTGGGGAATGAATCGCGTTAGGGTTGGTCGCCATGCGAATGTTGACTGCCATAATGTCTCGTGTCATTTAGTGACGTGTCCCATCATATAGCGACATGTCGCGACGTACAGACCTCACAGCTGACACTTGCCACTGCGGTAGATTGAAGGTCACCGGCAAGTCTCGGATGCGAGGGCTGCATGTGCCATTAGGTATCGTTATCTCTGAGGTTTTGTATGATATCATATTGGATCGTATACAAAGAGCCTTATAATTTTTGATGAATATGATTGATTTGAATTAATGAACAAAACATGGAAAGTGACACTTCAATTTGGCATTGCCATTTTAAAGAAGTCTAAATTCAGGGGTTTATCTCAAGAACCATAAAAGTTAATTGAATGAATTTTACATGAAAATTGTTTCTTTTTCAAACCTCTATCCAACGATACTCCACACGACACATATTCCTATTTGAAATTTGAAACCTGACGTCAGGTTTGGGGACGTATCCTCTAAGGGTGCTGTCCACTCAGGAAGATTTCACTGTGCAGGTAACGTTTCCGAACAATCTCCAACCGGAAGTTTCCGGCGTCCCCATCCTCGGGTTCGATCAGTGACAAACTTAATGAACTCCCCCTTAGAGATTAACCGCAATAAAATATTGCCGCCCCGTCTGAAAAGCCCCGGAACTCCCGAAGAAAACTAATCCGGGAAACAAACTTTCCAAGCGCCAAGTTCTGGTCTCCCGAGGTGCAAAAGTTCCCTGCAACACCGATAGTGTCTTTCACCCCCGAGAGACGGACCGCTACAATAATATTAAATTCTTTTATCTCCAACTCGTGTCGCCGGCAATCTCGAGATACATACTCGCTCGGTTATTATTTCGCGCAAAAAACGGAGGTGAATTAGCGCTTCCTGATAATTTACGGCGCGGCGGGACATCAGTGAGAGTTGTAATTATTGGCGCGGCGATGATATATTTCTTGTGCTTAATTTGAGATTTATTGGCCGCGAGATAAGGGCCGGCGGAATAAATTCGCGCGACCGAAGGGGGAGATGTGCGCCGGTGCCTGGCCGATGGCATCGAAAGTGGAAAACAATAATAAGCAGTTGTCTGGCGATGTAATTAGCCGGATATTCGAGGTTATCGGATTGCGATGCGTATCTTTCGGTGGTCACTTCCGAATAATTTCATAATTTAGGGGACTTGTACGTGCTTAATTAAAGTGCGTCCTCGTCCTGTGTATACTACAGCCTTATCACAGAGTTGAATTTCCCGTTCAATTTTAGCCGTCACTCCTGACTGACAGCTAGGGTTGTATTCATAGCTAGGCAATAATGAATAAGGTTGCGTTTAGACGCGCGAAAGAGATTGTAGCTTTAAGTTAAAATAGTCACAATTGAAAAGTCAATTCGAAGCAGACAAATATGCGCAATTTTCTACAAAATAATGTAAAATAATAATGACAAAATTGAAGAAAATATGTAATAGTGTATGGACATGCCAATCACTTCGACAGAAACGGTTGCTTTCTTTGCTAAGCTCAGTCATTTTGGTCAAGGGTGCCGAATTAAAATGAGCGGGAAATTCAACAATTCAATTCAGCTATTACGCACTTCTTTTATAATTAAACGGGGATTCCCCCAACTACTCATGCCAAACTTCGCTTAAAAAAGGACTGCCGCTCTACCCCTGATTTGCAATCACTGGATCAGTCCGAATCATCTCATACTTCATATTATGCACAATACATTTAAAAAAGATATAGCTTAAGGCAGAGAAATCTTTGTTGCTGCAATTCCCGGGTTGGCCCAAGGTTGCCCACCTCTATGAAATCATTGATGAGTCCTGCGCCTGCAGGAGCAGCTGAATTATCATCATTATTCAACTGCTCCTCTCCAACTAAAGCCAACACGAGTGTTCATGCGAAAGTCGAAAAAATTCGTTACAAATCCATAATGGAACGCCCCATTCGCGTCGTGCTTCACAAACAAACGCGAAACAATGTAAACACATTTATTAATGGAACGAGATTTATCACGGCGAAAAACAACGCGCGCCCTGCAACAATGCTCCCGAACAATAATAGATATTAAATACAGTGCGAGGATAAATGCGCGAAAAAAGGGAAGCGTGTGTATGTGTGCACAAGGCAACCCTGCAACCGATATCTAATGGCTGACGTTTCCAAAGCAATCCTCCATTCCGGGGTTATTACTTATGGATCAGACCTCGCCGGCTAACGCACACATTGTTTATTGCGGAATCATCAATCATCGCAAATAGAGTTTCCGAGCTGATCTAGGGACGGACTATCAGGCGACGGTTTATTCACTTTGTCATTGTATCCGACTCACGTACCTTATTTACTGCGCCATCTGTCGTTTAAACTCCATCACATAAGACATTACACTTTTTCACTATCGCTTTTCATGGACAACGGGCGGCGGACCGGATTTCATCCTTCGCACGGACGTTACACTTTTCTGGAACATTTCCCTTTTGTGTTGATCTCGTGCGTCACTTTCCCCATTAAGCTGAATTAACGTTAGACTTGAACGTATCTTTAACGTTAAACTTAAACGGAAAAGTTAAACGTATCATTTAACTTAAATGGATAAGCTAAACGCATTATTTAACGTTAAACTAAAACGGAAAAAATTAATCGTACCATTTAACGTTAAACTAAAGGTATGTAATGGCCATAACTATTGATTTGCCAAAATTAATATCTGAATTCTGTGGATGGAATTCACCATTTCAGTTGGACTTTCCAGAAGAAAAGATGCTCGCGATTGCATCGCGGTGAAGTGGATTAATGCGGATCAGTATGTTAGACTTCAGGGTTGCGCCATCCCTAATTGAACCTTGCAACATTCGTCTTGCGGTGAAAAGTACATACCTATATGCATAATTCAACTAGTTAACCTCCGTGATTAATAACCGCAGCTCCAGCTCGGATTTAATGCTAACTTAATTACAGAACGTACTTTGTTCTATTAATTACAGGATAAGAATCAAGAGCGAAATTTTCAACGTTTCCATCGCAATAAATCATTTCGCGTTCATTTATTAAGCAACCCGTTTGGTATGTGAGTGTTCTCCGGAGTCCATTCTCGTCCATTTCGTGGCTTGTTCATAAATTGTTAATGATAAATGCGTACAAGCACCCGGCCTTCGTCTGTACTTGGCGTTTTGAAAAATCTTCAGACGTCTACTCTAGCTCGCGGTTTTCTTTCTTTCTTTACTTTCTTGAGTTTTCTCATCGATACATTCTAGAGAATGTTTCTCCTTCTAAAATTCTAGCAAAAACCTTCTCAATATTCCAGCGAAAGCCCTTCTAATATTCTAGCAAAAAAAAAACGTTAAGAAATTACATCAAAAATGTTTCTCCGTCTAAAATTTCAGGTAAAATGTTTCCCCTCAGAAAAGTTTCTGCATCAATGTGTGCCCTTTTGTAAAAGTGCTCTTACATTTGTTTCAGGTCGGAACGCCAATTTTTCCACCCACCTCTATCATCCCTAGGGAAACACTAAAATACCAACCTTATTTCCCATTCGGCCCCTTTATGCCCGAACGGAATCCGCACTTTATAATGACGAATGCGGTAAAATTTTAAGGAACCATAAATAAAACGTCCCTTATCCGCGTTTCTTCAGCATTTATGCGCGAAACGTTACGATAACGGAATACGTCGTAAATTTTTGGTCGCGAATTTGTATTCACGGATATGATAACACTCTCTGTCCCAACAATAAGTCGTAGGTTTTACGCAGAGACGTCGACGTTTTATGCGAATTTCATCGGCTCCCGTTCGCGTTTTCATGCTGGGACGTTAGTTTCTCGGCTCGTTTTTCCCTGCTTTAGTTTCCCGCTCGGCCGTAACGTATCCCCAATGTAGAACATCAACCGTACATAATGCTAAATACATGCACCCGTGCATGTAGGTACCAATTTGGAATTCCGGAGTTTGGAAGTTCGTTGCCAACAATTAACAATCATTTTGCATTAACATTTTTATCCTCTTTAATGCCAAGTTTCGTTGCATTTTATTCCTAATTTAAAACATTTCCGCTTTGACAATAATTGTACGTGGATGTCGAAATCAGCTGTATAAATTTCCATAAAGGATCGTCTACAATGTAAACAGTCATAGAAATTAATGACTACACAATACTATTTAATCAATAAATTGGATTAGACAAACAGCACAGGCAATTCGGTTCTGCAGGATCTAAACTTGAATTGCAGTTTCCCCGAGCCATTCAATTTCCCTGTATAGTTTAATTATTGTTGCACTGCAACTATTCAACTTCCACCCTCGCGAATCAATAATATCGGGGGGTATTTGGGAAAGGGACAAGCCAAATCAATAAGGACCTCACGATCAAACTCATAACTGAGCATTTGAGTTGACTTTAAATGGTTTCTTCCTAACTGTTTACTCTGGTATTTTTCTGCGGTTTATCTCGAATTTGTGGTCGGATGATTTTATCCACATCGGATTCACCAGAAAGTGATTCGCCGATCGGCCCCGCTACGGTCACAATAATCCCATGCAATTACCATTTAATCGACTATCCAACACCGCACGTAGACCGTGTACCGCGTAATAACCCTCTTTGAAAAATTTTGCGTCGAGTTGAGGAAAACCTCAAATAACATATTAGGGCGCCTTCGGCGCGAAGAAAGCCAAGGCCTCAATAAAACTAGTATATCACGCGAGGCGGCCTCATGTGCATGCCGGGGATTTCTTATTTAGGTACCATTATGGCCGAACGGCAACCCCTCGTGATTGAGGGTGCGAGGCCTACAATTACCAGAGTCAGATCCCCCGAACGCTTTTACGCTATCATCCCCCCAGGGCGGCCCGAAAGTAAATTATAGTTTTTTTTCCACGGACGATAAGTGGAGCTGATGGAAAAGAAAATGAAACTCCGAATCGTTGCGGTCTGTGGGGGCTCGGAAGGGTGAGGAAAAAGTTTTAAAAGCATCCGGGTCCAATAGTCGGAAAGTATTTGCCTTGAGACAACTGCGGCGGAAAACTTTGTGAGGAGAGGATTATTTTTTGTCTTTCGGAAAGTCATGAATTTATCATTGGGGTCGAGGCGAAGGGGGTTCTTATGAAAGCCCTTCCTGTTTACTGTGCAGCGAACTTTCGAGCTGTTCCGGGAGGAATAATAAAATGAATTACTCACGAGCCCAACAGATGTTTTGGAGTGCATTATTGATAATGTGTTCGTATTTAACAGTTCAGTCAAATATAAGAATATAACGTTGTAACATTTTTATTTATTTGGGGTTTGTTTATTAAACAAAGTATGTTGTGGTGATATATTTCATTTATTAAAAGCGACTACACTCGGACAACTCTCGGAGTCGTATCGCACTAAACGCTTTTTTTAGAATGAACCGAATAGCGACCAAGTGTTCGTCTGCAACAATATATTAGCATGCGCATAATACGTGAATAGTATCATGCTATAAAGTAGTGTAAATTCAGTGAGGTAGTTAAAAAATATATAATGGGCAAGGTGCGAAAATGGAATGAGTATGGTATAAAAATTAATTGCTTCGACGGATTAGGTTGGTGTGACGTGTGATTATCGCCAGGGGAAACGTTTGTGTTTACGTAAATTGATGACTATTAATTAGGAATTAATTATTGCGTAATGATACGGCTTTCGGCTATTAATTAAGTTATTCCTCGATTTGCATTTGACGACGCTGTACCAATCACCAATTGCACATTAATTAATATAATGTCATTGAGCGTACCCGCGTTTTGCAATTAAAGCAGATGCGGCGGACAGAATTTAATGTAACAACTCCATTCCGACGTCCAATAAACCCTGGCGAAAGAAATTGCAGATTTATGGATATTGATTATGGAGCAATCATCCTGATTAATGGCAATTGCACAAATAATAAAAGGCACGCCATAAGACCTGCAGCACTGATGAAGTTCCGTAATGAAATTATAACCATTGGAATTTAACCTCTTAATTGGATTTGATGTATGAGGCGATTTTGAACAAATCGTTGATTAAATTCTCAGTTAAACTTGATTCTGTTTCGTACCGCCACGCCAGATGTACTACCAATTACCATACAAACTACTCTTATATAGAATATTGTGGTCATGAAGTATGTAGCACTCATCGCAAGTCAAAATATTTTAATATGTACTAATAATCGCAGGCTACAAACTAAAATGTATGTGAAAAATAAGTTTCAACTTCACAGAGATATAACTTATTTCTGTTTTTCTTATTTTTGATTTCATGATTGCAAGGGAAATCTCACTGCGCAACACGAATGATAAAAATGCCAATTTATGAAAAAAGCGACAAAACAAAGTTTCCACTTTTCTTCAAAGAAGGTCTGATCTGAGAAGAAGTGGAGGAATTCAATCCAATCAGCCGGTCCTTACCCCACCTCCCGTTATTAATATGCGCTTTTAATCAGAGCAACTCCATTACCAGAGAAGCGGCGTTATAATTTCTGATCGGTTTGACATTAATTAGTGCGAACCCAAGCAAGAATAAAAAGGCAAACGGAATAATTAGCGATACGTTTCTTTTTGTTCTAGCGCGCTGTTTTGACAGGAAATTAATTCGGATCCAACGTCACGGACAAACGGTGCGAATTTCGGAGCCTAAATTTATTCATTTAGTATCGGCGAATATTTGCTTCACGAGCGTTCATTATTAGACGGTCATAAATTAATTCCGGAGATTAATTTATTAACGGAGCGTGGGCCGACGGCCCTCCGGGCGACGTGTTTCTTATTTAGGAGCCCCGACATTGTCTGTTGCCTGTGCATACACGTGAATACTTCCTGATTGCTTGAGTCAATTTTTCTTGTTTGTTCTCGTTCTCTCGAGACTCAACAGTTGCTGTTGTTATGGTGTTGCTAAAACACCTACTTACGAACGAAAAACATTGATTCTCCAACTAAAATATCATCCCTAACTATAATCACTAGAAGTATACACCACATAATAGCCTTATTCCAACAACTGTCACGGAATAGTTTGAAGAGTCATGATTGTGCGCAGTTACAGAAAACACGCTCCGAAATAAACACTGCGCATAATCCTGACGTTGGAGACTAATAGCTGACTGTTGTTGGAAGAAGGCTAATAGGTACATCTTTACTTCCAGTTGTTGCTTCTGTTGTCTAATGCTACAAAGCTCACTCCATAAATTGATCTACAGTTGTTACTAAACCATAATTCAACATGCATATGCCACCTTCTCCCCCAAATGTCGAAGAAATGGTCTCTAATTGAAAAAGAACGCTGCCAGCGCAGATTGTCCCTTTGTCATCGTCCCTTCGTAAATTGCGCTCACGTTTCCTCCCCACACGCAACTCAGAATGCAATCTAATCCGCAGCAAGGAATTGGCTAACTGTGTAAATGGTGGATTCCTGCAGTGTGCGAGGGTGTGCTCGAGGGTGCCGAGGAGATTAATAAAAGTGGCGGTGCATTAACAGTCGTAACACACAGCCAATATCCAACACACAATTCGGAGGCCTTCGGTCTCTCATTTTCATTCGCAGCGCGAATGTACTTCCGGACCTTCCGGCCAATCTCGAGTAGTTACAGAGAATGATTTCTTGGAGTAAAAATTTCAAGAATGTATACCTACTAATCTTGCTTTGAATTGAGTTCAAAATCTGTTCCCATCTTACATCTGAACATGATTTAGATTTGATCACTGGGACAAAATTTCATGTTTTGCTACACTCTGTTTAATACGCTTTGGACGCTATTTCAATGGGTAATGTGTGACTAGGACATTCCGATATCGATGAAACTGACACAAAATCCCCTACCACAGTTCTTTTCTGGTCTAAATTGATCTGGTGTACAAAATATGTTATGAATTGCAATGGAAAAGTATTTCATAAATAGATGGTATTGATCGGCGATGTTTTGTCGTCACAATTGAGGAATAAAAATGTACCTACAGTTGAAAGTTGCATCTCTCTCTCGATTGACCCAAGGAGGGTCGTTTCGCCCGAACCCCTCAGAATCAATATTGCCCGCTACAAAAAGCATCATCTCACTGACCATCTTGATTGGATTCTATTAAATTCTAGATTGTTTCGTATAAAAATTGCGGTTATGATGTAGTTCGCTAGATTGAATCTTCCGACATCCAAACCCCCCGAGCAGGGCAATAATTTCGTCCAGTGGACGATGCGACGTTCTGGCCAGAAATATGATATTTGCCGCAATGTGGCTGAATAATATTCATTTGATGATGTGTTGATTTTGCCCTGACTTCGTGGATACGTCCGGTCATTGACAAGAAAAACGTTGTGTGTTCTATCGGATGATCTTCGGTTCTACGAACCCCACTGAATCAATCAAAGTTGGATTGTAAAAAAGCAGGAATATTTTCTGATCGTGCCGGAGGCATTTAGTCACACCGCGGTATTCGGACTCCCATGGGGTACCCGCTGTTATGAGGTAGCGTACATTAGTTACGGGCTAGGAAGATTCAAAAAGAGAAAACAATTGATTGATAAGCATGAGCCCACTTTGCGCCCTACTGCGACCGAATATCCATCAAAATTATCAAATCGAAAGCTATCCCGTAGGTTTTTACCCTCGCGTTTGATTCGATCTGTCACAAGACGGGCATCTGTAACTGATGGCGCGATTCGAATACAATCCTATCCGTTCCTACGCGAGTTCAGTGTTTGTAGAAGGGGTCTTCAATTTCAATACATTCCTCCTCCGGGCCATGACGTGGAATAATAAATTGCGCCGGCATTATGCTACTCCGCAGATCAAGTTTTCGGATATTTGTGTTAACTGTGATTCCTGGGTAGATATGCGTTTATGCGGAAACGCACATTGGATACCACGACACGCATATCGGAATGTTTATCATTGTACATATGTGTGTAATGTATCGACTGAAATGTATTTGTGAGCAGCGTCATCATTTTCCAAGAATTTCCAATGATTTTACAGAAGTTAGAAAATTATTCCTCATAATTTATTCAATTAGTAATGGGTTTAAAAATCACGGAAAAATCGGGAATAGCTTTACCCGGTTATGGTATTTATCAATCAATGTACCACATTTCGATCTGCGTTAACGGCAACGGTAACGGAAATGATTAATTTTGAAAAATGAAATAGTCTGCCACTTAGTGATCACTAACTTAAGATGGACCATTCAGACGCCTCATTGAGGAATGGGGACAATTAACACGTTTCAGCAAAACACGAACTGTCAACGGTGGAATAATAATTGCCTACAATTAAGGAGAAACCCAAATTCCAGCGTTACCCGCAGAGTCCAATTAAAAAAAGTACAGTCGCCCGTCCCGGGCACGCAAACCCCCAATTTGTTGTGAAAAATTTGGACACCTGTTCCACAATCTACGCCAAACTGCAGCCCAAATTTTATTAGACACGCAACGTAAATAAATTAATGGCCATCGGGCGCCACAGGTGGCGGAAAAATGAGACCGGCGAGAGCAGTCGGTGGCAGTTGAGGAATTTCCGGGTGGAAACACTAGACGCGGCACTTTCAGAACCAATCGACTCGACTGGCCGGGCAAATAAAAGTTGATGAGTCGGCGCTCCGGAGAAAAACTGTCTGGAAGTCTTATCTGAGGATTACATAATTGGTTTCAATAGTTGCGGAACTGCCAAGGAGGAAGTTTTATTGAATCCGATCCGACGGTTGCGTCAATCAATCGCCGTTTCTAATCGTTACGGTGGAAATTCGTCCTCGCAAGGGTGGAAAATTCCCATTCCGCGGTAGAAACCGCATTCTGAGTTATTGCGTTCGTATTTAGTAAATATTTAAAATTTAATAAGCAGCCCCTTTTCTGGAGCAGGGAAGGAAGAAAAGGACTCGCCCTTTGTCGGATCGCTCCCTCTGCCTCCGAACCGTTTTAATAAAGATTAAACTTCTCCCTCTCTGTTTCAGCTTTTCATAAAGGCCGTTGCTTATTCAATAAAAATAAGAATTGGACGTGTCCGGAAGTGGAGTAACAGTTAATTAAATTCAGGAATAACAGAGCTAATGCCCTTTGAAGGCGTCGGACCCAAGCGGAGGGAGCGCCGCCCGTTTCATTCGAATCAGAAAAGAACGCGGACTATAAATTCCCTTCCAGAATAAAAACAGATTAAAATTCAATCCAGCGCGCATTGTGAATCAGAAATGCATAATTGAGGCAAGCTGGGTCTATTTATTTTTAATTAACTCCGTTTTATCGCGGATGCCGCTTTTCATGACGGATTGAGACCTATAGTGTCGAAGCCACCCGCCCACAGAAAAAATTCAATGGCTATAATTGGATCGAGAAGCCCACTGCGTTAAGCAATATTTGATTTTACCATATAAATACTCATCCTTTGCATAATCCTCAAAGCAACCGTAATCTTTTTCGTATACTCCTTCATTTGAGAGCGCTACGTCTTTGAGGGTTTCCCCTCCGCCATCATCGGATATAAGGAATTTTCCGATCGGCGCGCCGCGCTGAGGTTTTCCCCGAGCATTTATTCTCATCATATTCATAGATATTCTCATAAATCCATTTTTATGCAAGCGAATACGTTTCCAGATTCAATTTAAAACGTATTTCGTGTTTCTTTTGAGCCCGCCCTGAATAAATATATGTATATAATGGGAATTCAGGGCCCTACACGCCGGAGCCGCGTAATTTTCGGGCGGCCGCATATATAAATTTCCGCCGTATTGACTTTGCGCTCGCAATTAAAACTGCGGATGAATGAAGACAGCTAGCACTCGCAAATAGACGAAATCGGAACTAGCGCTTCCCTTTGAAATTCCCATTTTGCCTCTCGCAGAGCGCAAAGCCGACACAGGTTCATGGTTGAAGGACCAACGAATTATTCCAAACTAATGACCATAGCGTAACATGTTTATTTATTTGGGGTTCGTTAATTGAACAATGTACTTTGGGGTGAATTATTTTTAATTATTTGAAGCGAATACCCTTGAAAACACGCGACGTCCGTGTCGCATCAAATCTGAGTTTAGACTGGTCCGTGGGCGTCCGAACTCCCCTATTATATATCGCGTGCGGGTTCTCGAACGTCCGCTCGAACTTACAAAGCGGGACGAGTCACTGCGTAACCGGACGGTCACGTCGCCTCGCTGCTTCCCGCGCCCAAGTGTTCGTCCGCAACAATGCAATAATTGAAGTAAGGACCATGGACTTATTCCACGGTCCCCGAGTGAGTGAAAACGGGAGGTCAGAACCTAAAGAAGCGGCAACCGCGAGCGTTTTCGCGACGCTCTAGAAAATGCATTTATTCAGGCCCTAAATTACATTCAGGGTGCGTCGCCGAACGTTAACCGAAGCAAATCGGCGACTCCGAAAGTCCTGAGGACCTTTTCCGCCTCAATAATTTATCCTCCGTCTACCGAAACGTCCGCTCCTTCGCAATTAAAAAACTCAACTCTGTGTGGCAGAAGTTCGGATCAAAGCGAGTCAAGATTGAAATTTTTAATTGTCATTCGCGAGACGACCGCAATCAGTCTCCGGGGGGAGACAAAAAGAGCCAATTTATTCTTTCTGGAAATTACGAGCCATTTTTCATTCGGATGTTTCATTTGTTATTCATATAACTTTTTCGTGCGCAAGAGGCGGCCGTTATTGCGACCGGCAGGGATTGCGGGTGCGGGGGAGGGGGGGCGGATCAATATTCAATCAGGATCTGTTTGTTTTTTTTTTGCAAATTCGGTGGAAGTCAAGTCGCGATCCGATGAACTCGCACAGGCAGGTGAATTTCAGCTGATTCGGGGGGACTTTCAATTAATTTTCTATTTGCCCAAATTGGGAGTTCTATTTTCAGTCCTTTTAGAACATCCGTCCAACATGCAATTTGGAAATGAGGCTTCAATTGAGAAAAAAATAATTGAAAAGCGCCAGCTGAAAACACCTCAATTGCTGAGAATCCCGAAGGATATTTGAATTATGGACAGCCGAATTCAATTAAATAAAGACCGGCAATAAATCCTGTGTTGAGCGTGGGCAGTTTTGAGAGAGCGCCTAATTTGCATTTATAACGAAATGTTTATCGAACGGATCGATTTGATATTAATCATCACACCGTAACTATGATATAATTTTTTTCCGTTAAACACACACGAGTGGGATTAGGACACGCCAAGAAAATATCCGGCTCTAGTCCGTAATAAATCTCCGAGTGAAAATTCCGGAGCCACCGAAAATGAATTGGTAAATGATGGCTGGGCCGGTAAGGAGCTTAAAATATAAGTGTCACAATAACAGGAATATTTCATTGAGAAAAATGCAAGATTACAATACGTCAGCGTCGCGTCGGACGGGGTAATCTTGGATTACGCTGTATCCGGGACGGAGTTTGTTTAGTTGAAAAATCTCATCCCGAAATTAATCGGAGTCAATTTAAATCCCGCTGAATAAAACATGGCTCCTCGCGATTAATTTAATGCGACGGCGGAGTGTTTCACAACTAATTCTTGTGCCTTTTTCGCAATTAAGGATTGAATCGCGCAGTCTTAATGAGCGTGCCTCGATCGTCGACCAAATTCGCGTCTCAGACCCCATACGTATTAAACTAAAAGGGAACTGCGGAGTGCGCATTCGAAATTGGCGAGGATACACATTTCGAGTTATTGTAATGACTTATCGATCCGCCGCGCGGGAATTTATCGAAAAATTAGCTAATGCACTTCGGGACTCCACTGGCATCGTTCCATTATGCGGGGCCCTCTCAACTAAATTAAGTTACAATGTAAAATTTTACGGTTTGAAGAATCGACGAGACAATTTCCTAATTTTCGAAATTACAGTCATTCAGCGGGAGAGCCCCGACTATACCGGCGTAAAATCCCACATAGTGGACCGGACGGAGGGCAAAGGCCCAAATTACCAGAGAAGCCCAATTTTCGATCGTTCGAGAATTGCCAACTCATAAAATCCAGGGCGCGCAAGAAACAGTCCGATTTTTTTACCGCGAGGGGGCACCAACAGGGCTGTAATTTGAATAATTGGATGGAAGGTGTTAAGACAATTAGCGGGCTTGCGGAATGGACCGGGGCCCTGGCGCAGTGTCATTACACGTTTCGTTCGCGGAACTTGATGGTTTAGGTGGGTAATTTTTGCCCACTTCACGGAGTGATATTTCGCGGCGCGTTTCTTTCATTTTCCTCCACTTCGCTTTCTTTTGGTTCGTTTTTCAGCGCCGAATAAACGAGCTGCACACCTCCGGAGAGGTTTCGTGTTTTCTCTTTGGACGGCAATTATCCCGCTTCGTTTATGGTTATGTCCCCTTAATGGGGATGGGTAAAAATACATTGTGCCAAAGGCTAGGTGTTATAGCAAAAGTGACTCTTTCAGACTGCGACTGTTCTGATAGGAATGGTCTATTACACTAGATGCTTTGTCGCGTATAATGGCGTCTTACAACAAAATTCGATTGTATTCTTATTACTCTATGCGGTTATGTGGAAATTTCATTAGGTTACATGAGAAGAATATTAGGAAATTTAACAATTTCTATTTCTGGAACTACTATTCGTAACACAATCGAATTTTGTTATAATAGGTACCTAAATGTTGCCATTAGAAACATAATACCCTGTATGTGATAGTTTAATCACATTTTTGATTACCCAATGCATTCACATTCCAAAACATCTACCCTTGAAACATCAAATCCTCAATCACATCACCGACTCGCTAATTAAAACAGCTCGACTCGCCAAATCGATGAATACTGCACACTCGCCTTCTCATTGTGGCCGCAATTGGCCGAAGAATGCTTTGTTGTATGGCGCGAGTGTGTGCGTCTGTCCGTGTGTATTGATAAACTCGTTCGAGAAGCTACGATCGAGTTCTGGATCATAAACAATGTGCAGTGCTTAATCGGCAGCGATCTTAGTGCAATAAATAGACGTTGAGGCCTGATCTTAGACAGTCTCTTGATGAGGCTAATTGGCTGAAGCTCCAGCCGGCTTATGTATAAAGTGTTGGCCGTCCGCTGTGGGCGTGCTTTATTGTATTACATTTCGCAAGCCGATCCGCTTGCACTCGATGCATAAGGTATCGATCTCGTTCGGCCAATATTGGAGGCACAGCGAGGGCAACAGAATTGCTTCGCATTCGGTCGTTGGAACTGGCAATGCCCTTTTTCATCGTGACATACTGCCATACGTACATAGCATGGACTTATATACTTATAAGTCCATTGTACATAGGTAGTCACTACGTGGCATCATAGACAAAAACGGTTAGATTAGTTTGTGATGATATCACTTCAAACTTTCCAGCCATTTGGAGGCGTCAGGAGATATTTTCAATTTTGTGAAGGCCGTATTTAAAACCTATGCAAATTAACATCACACGTTCCCTCGTTTTATGGCGTTTTATGGTATCACATTCCTCATCCTTATGCTCGTTTTGAAGTCTTGCTTTAGGTTTGACTCGAGACACTTGATACGCTAACACTCCTAGGATATTTGAGTTTAATTTATTGCCATATTTATAAGATACGGTGTGGCTCGAGTGTAAAAGTTTACTGGCCTAATCGGGCACGGTTTTAATAAAACTGTCAAATTTGTTGTTATTTAGAGAAGTGAGGTAAAACCGCAATTAAAGGCCGTTGTGTGTAATAAATGATGAAGTAGTCTTCGAAATTCATGTAATAAATTTTTACGTTGAAAATTTGACGTGTTGTTTCCATTTATTTTAAAAAATCTAACCCCCTTAGTGTTGCCTACCACCCATTAAATCTGAATACCATCACCGGCATTACCAGGGAGTACCTAGAATATTTTGAGTAGACTCAAAGTAATAGTCGAGCAGATCACATTTTTACTTGAGTAGTGTTCGACACAATAATTAAACAATATCTATGCAGATTACTCAGAAGAAATGTTTATAAAATCACATAAGTGCATAATCAGCATATGTAAAAGCAATCATTAATTTTATAAGTCCTGTGGTCGTATTCTCTCTCAATGGAATTCTGAAATCGCGTTTGCTGTCGACTTCCAACGCAGTGAGTGAACTACGCTGGACCAATGAGCGCCACGTAGCGCTGTTCCCCCATCGAGTTGGAAGGTGAATGCGGGCGCGAAATCAGAATTCTAATGAAATAGAATACGACCACAGCTAGGAAAAACACAGACTCTAACCGTCGATATTCAGTCAAGACACAAACCATCGATATCCAGTCGAGGCTCCAACCCCCAAACTAGAAATGATTGCAGGCGAACCGTGTCGTACGTCTTGCGATCGCCGCTACCACTCTAAATAACAATAATAACGCCAATCTGTTATTTGATACGCGGGTCGGCGGCGGGCAGCGTACCTGTTCCCAATAAAAAGCGATGAAGATTTAAGATACCGTGGGTCGTATTTTGCCATAAAGACTCGGGATCCAGGCGTGGACACGGCCAAACAAAACGAATACACTTGTTAGTACCACCTTTCAGTGACTCGAGCAATAATATGTGAGACAAACGTGTCGTTATTCGGATTAATCGTTATCGTAAACAAATCCCCTCGCAGCGGCCGTTTCTTTGTCCGTTAACGGGGGCCCGCTGGTTCTTTATTCGGCCCTTTCTTCGCCCGTGATTAGCTCTCGCCAGTTCCTTTGTTCAAAAGCGATACCCGCGAATCGCAGGCTAAAAGTTGCAATTCCTGCGGAATTGCCTCCTTTGCATTTGAATGCGATTTTCCGAAAGCTGCGTCCGTGGGAATTTGCGATTGCTTCGTTTAAATGCGAAGGTTCCGAAATCGAGTAGAATGTATTTTAGGGTCAATCAGTATTTTACAATTTCAAATTAAATTAAATACATGGATTTTTTAACCCCATATAGAACTCGGCAAAGCAGATAATATTTTCATCTGGAATTTTTCCCTAAACGACTCCCAAAAGCCACCACAGTTTTCTAAAGATCTAGTCTGGTCTACAACATGAATTTGTATTTAATATTTTGCTGATAATGGAGGTGAATATTGAATATTGAACAGTAACATTTTTACAGGAATTTATTCCCCTCCCTTAGTACCTTGTATTCACTAATCCGAACGCGTCAAAATAAATTTCTTTCACACCCACTTTGTAAATTGTGATAAAGTCTGATTAAATCACTACGCTGGCCTAACTTAGTCCGTCTATAAATTACCAGGGGATGTAAATTCTATTTGAAAGACAAATTTACTATCCTAATCAAGTTGAGTAGTAATTCGTCTAGCGGCCTTCTTTCAAACGTCCTATGCACACTACTCCAACCACCTGCGTTTAAATTAATAGCGTTTTTTCCCTAAATTAATCAATGGGCCCTATTTCATTTGACTTCTCAATGGGAGGAAAATCTGGCAGAGCAGTATTTTCCTTGATATACAAATATTTCCTGATACCTAAGCAAATATTAACGAATACATATAGGTACTCTTTTAATATTTCTTTCGAAGAGTATAAAAATAAGTAAAGCAAGAGTTATAATGTTACTAAATCACCAACGCTAGGGAAATACGAATGTTCGCAATAATTTCCACTCGAACCAGGACATAAGAATGAAAATGTACCAAAGCCCGGCACTTCCTCCGAAAGTAAACTCCCATAAATGCATTCGCGAGAGCATTGGCAGGGCTTTTATTAAGACCTCGTAAAAAATAACGCCTTTTTTCCTTAACGGTTGGCACCCCCTGGCAATATAACGCATTACGGCGACCTTTTACAGCTGCGCGGGTGATTCGTCCGAGAAATTCCTAATAAGTAGACCATAATTTCGCGAATATGGGCCGTAATGTTTCCAGCGGTATGCACATTTTAACTCGTGAATCAGCAGTTCGAAACGCCACTCGGAAACATGTGCTCCCATTGAGTTATTGCGCGCGAAAAGTACGGGGTGCGCAAATGAAAAGCGTCGACTGTAAATTACAAAGGATTTACGTTAAAAATAAAATGGTTTTTGTCTTAACAAACTGGTCTTATTTGAAAACATAATTGTATTATTTGAGAACAAAATGTTTCTTTTGAAAAACAGAATGATTTTTTAATAGAATGATGTTTTCAAAAACAGAATGTAATTTTTCTAAATTGAATGGTGTTTTCCAAAATCAGAATGGTCCTTTTGGAGAACAGGACGTCCTTTTTGGTAACAAAACACGACCGTTAATTAAAACTCTCTCGTTAAACACTCCCAATGTTTTATGCGCAATATTACCAATGAATTTTCAGCCTCCGTCTCCCTCCGTCACGCTTTATCTGCAGCAGCCCCGCGCCCATATGGTCTCATTAACAGCTAATTACTAAGAAAACTCGAATTGACATTGCCTCATTTATCCGGCTCTCCTCTCTTTTATTTGCTACACGGGAATCGCGTGAATCGACCGGTCAGCCCGTCGGTTATTTTTTTCCTTGCCCGGGCACCCGGAGCAACCCCGTTTCATGTGGCACATGCGTAGGATGATTAATTGTACTTATGCATCATATTTTAATTGGCCGCCGAACTAAAACAATAACGACCCAGACGCACGGCCGTTTTCCTGCATATTTATTGGCCGAATGTTGCCGATGCTCCCGATTCGTCCACAAGGGGCGATTAATAAAATATCTCCTGCGACGAAGAGGGAATTTATGTCGGCCGTGAGACAGAAACGCCAGGTAACTGACCCAGTTGCAGGGTAGCGGCGATTTATTTACAAAACGCCGGTTTTTGCCTCCCTGCAACAATCCTACTACGGTTTTGCGATAGTTTACACGCGATTCGGAAATTACTCATGGCTAATTTATAGGGGATGGATTATTTTAAGAATTTATTGCGTTATCGTATGTGGAGGTATGATATTTCTCCCACGTACGTACGATACACAGCCAACAGTCTAGTGATTTTTTCGTTGTGCGGTTGGTGGCTGTTGGTATCACTCGCTTGACGGTGGCGGACAACTCGCCAAATGTAAATATTCTACTCATAAAGTGGCATCGCACGCCACTGGCAAGCAAGTGACAGCACCCACTACCAACCTTACAACGACAAAATCACTAAACTGCGTTTATTGGGATACGTACATACGTGCGTGGGAGAAATATCATACTCCACACATGATGACGCAATAATTTTCTCTCTAATTACATTGAAACATTAAAATTGCATGATTAAATTAATGTCACGTAATGGAACAAATCAAGTTAACTAATTTGCAGTTTGCACTGTTAAATAATATTTTTTCAAAAGTAAAGGGTAAAAACACTAACCACGTTATACGGGAGGGTAGAGAAAATATCCGAAGTGAGGGATCGGCCCGCATCCCCAGGGCGGATTTGCAAATTGAAACGAAGTGCCCGACTTCCCAAAAAGGAGGAATTAACCCCCAGTAAATATTAATGCGCCCCCGAAATGTTTTTTAAACCGGCCAAACTTTTCCCATCCCCTGCTCGTCGACCGGAAAGTTTGAACGCACCCGAGTTACCTTTATCAAGGCTCGGAAAAAAATTCGTCTCCGGTCGTTTATTTTGCTCTTTTGAGAAGTCTCCGGTGCAAGTCGCCAAGCCGCGGTTCCGCTCCGGCTCTAAAATTACATTTTTCAAAACGACCCCCGTAATTACGCCCTCCTTCCTCTCCACTCGGACAATTTTCTATGGAGCTCTTCCTTCGGTCTGGATACTCCTTTGCTCCGGAGCATCCGCTCTGTTTCACGAGGATTAAATAATTCACTAATTTACGAAGAGCGCGGCTAATTTATAAATAAGCAGCGGAGTGTAATAAGACTGGGAAACAGACAAGGGCTTTTGTTCGGGAAACGTGTGTTTTATTATGGAACGTTAAATTACCGCTGAACGGATGATGGAAGGCGGGGGGATCGCGCTTTGCACTTTGCCAGCTTTCAGCTTGGTATTTATTCAGGGGGATTGTTATTCATTTACTTGCTCAACTCGAAATGCTAACGTTTTGACGTTTCTTTGCTAATGGGATTTGTTGCCAAGTGCTTCTGTGAAATATACGTAAGGACACTAGTTAACTCATCAAATGGAACGTTTTGACCAACCGTGCTTTGTTTGTAGGTCCGTTTATGTTTTGATAGGTTTTAACTTTCCTACTTCCGTTTGTGGTCGTTTAGCTACGAAGCCCTAATTTTGCCAATCATAAGTTAGATATTATTTCAAATGAGACAGCATCTAGCTTATGATAGAGGCGATTTAGCAGTGGAAAATGTGTAAAAATCTGACCTTTGCCTATTCTCCTCCTACAGAAATAAGTGTTGAAATCCTACCTGCAAAAAGAAAAACACCATTAGTAATTAGATGAGGAATTGGCGAAAACTACAACTTTTCCAACTATATTCCAGAAAATATTAAGGGCCGGTTGCATAAACGTGCATAAAATTTAATCCCGACCTAAATTGACATCCTATTTAATAGTTTATCGACGTAACAAATGTCAGATGGGCCAATTTAAACCAGGATTAAATTTTATTCACGTTTATGCAACCGGCCCCAAATGTAATCCTAATTAAGTAATTACTTTCGATTCAGAAAGTGACATCTAAAATTCAGATTAGCCGATTGTAATCCCCACAGAGATGAACAACTGTTTTCCAGATAAAACAAATTGTAATTCAGATTACACCCTTAATACCGAAAGCATTAAATGGAATCCATAATATCAAAATTACGAGAGCCGTAGGCCCTAGTCATCAAGGCATTCGAAAAACTAACATAACTAGGAAAGGAAGATTACGAGGGCCGAAGACTCGAGTTTCCAAGCATTTTAACAACCGTCATGATTTATAATCGACACTTTCTAATTTATGTTTGACGTTTTCTGATGTACAATTGGAGAAAATGTACGGAATTGCAATCTCAATCGCGAAATACCAATATGGAAATTTCACAACAACTAATTGGTCGATTCTGTGCACTCTGGTAAGAATGGAGCTATAAAAGACCTTAAATTTCCAATGAAATAAGCATATCGATTTTTGACGCTTTCAAAATTTCAATCCGCATCACGATTCCAAGCGAATAATTTCCGGGAAAATAAAATTGCACGGATTCGGCAATGAGGAAAAAGATTACCTTCAGCCTCCCTAGTAATTTCAGACGCCTATTTGCGCAATGGGATAATCCAGGGGAAAAGTCCTCAGCCAAAGACCCTGCCACCACACGCACACCAAACCGGTTAATCGTTCGAAAATATCCGTAATTAAATTGACTGCACAATCATGATTAAAACTCATAAGGGCCCATGGAAATGCCGGAAAATCGGGAAAACCCAGACGCGTCGATCAAGTTTACTCGCAACGACCGGTTGAACTGAAAGTCTTTGACAATCGTCCGCTGTCATTGCCTACGTAGCGCTTTATCTCGCGCTCGGGTTTTTTGCTTGATTTCTTTCCATTTCAAAGCAACATTGGAGCGTTCTAAAACAGTGTAGGTTTCAAGACACCAAGATAAACTTTGATTTTCTGGAAAAACGGTGAAGAGTTCCAAATTGCGACTAGCATCATTGAAAAGCGCATAAAATTTTCCACCTAGTGGGCTCTCGGGATCATTGTAAAGGGCATGTCATGTTTCCGTTGAAAAACATTAACACACGATATTCTCCACCGATTTTTCGATCTGTTCCTGATCAACAGCCCCAGATAAATCATAGTCGGCCTTCATAGGAAATTACTCACCACCCGCGTTCGCGATGATCCATTAATTATTTTATCACGGTCGGAGTCCGCTTTAATTGGCGCTTCAAAAATTATAGGCGAACAGCGAAAACGAAGCGCGGCGGATTAATTAAAATAAATGGTCCGATATCTGGCTAGACTTTTTGCGGGACGTAATTAAAACCAATATAAATTTAGAGGGGGTCTGCGCTGTCGCTGCGCCGGGGAAATATATTTCCTATCAGGCTCCACAAGGGTTTAATTTATATATTAAATATAATTTTATATTAGATTATGAATGCGGAAATTGAGTTGGCAGGCGCGCACCATGAAATTAGAATCTCGGTATTTTGTGGAAGTTGGCGGAAGGCGGCCGCACTGCGGAAAATTGCGTGCGTTTTTGTAATAAATTTTAATGATTCGGCGAGGAAACAGTGGTCAAATTCGATTTGGGCGATGTTTATTTTCAATCGGCGATCAATTTGACTGGTGTGGGGCAGCGAGTATAAATCGGTGTAGCCGCAGGTTTATCCTGTGGTTTGGCAGTTAGTGAAATGATCTACAGCCAGTGAAGTCAAATTCAATTTTCGCCAGTTCAAAAATTTTTGACGGTACTTGACATTATTCTTGATTAAAAACGGTCGCCTTAGGGGGAGCTGCGAAAATATTCCAAGCCCGTTTTGTTGCGTTTCCCTTTTCATATTGAAATTCGTACGTACGCATGCAGAGAGCGCGCACGTCCCGAAATGGAGGAGGAAAAGTTAAATGGGATCCGCCGTTTGCCCTCGGGTTCGCGGGTGTATGATCTGCGGGCATTCAACAAGTTAAATATAATTTCTGAGGGGGATTTTTTCTAATTCGGAGTTTGCCTCCCTCAGCCGCCATCTCATTATTAACTCGGCACCGCGTTTAAATGTTTCCTCAAATGTACCGCGAATATCGTTTGTATTTTGATTTCTCAGGGGAAATTATGGTGTTGAGCATGCCAAGTCAAAGAGGGTCCCTCGGCGGTTTGAAAGGGCAAACCTCGCAGTTTCGAGTGGCGCTTTTTTCTTCCGGTGAACATAATTAAGGGAAAGAGGAGCTTTCGCTGTTATGAATTCGCGTTAAATTGTTGCGTTTTAAATGGGATGGTTAGGTGAATTTCGTGAAAAATGCATAGTTTTTGCATCGGAATAATTGAGTTAGATATCTTAACCTCAAGGCCTGAATTATTAAGTGGACTGTCCAATAAAAGGTAGTTTTTGGCGGAAACCATTAAGTTGGTTATGGACCGCAGACATGAAGTATAGGGCCGGAGTCGTCGGGTTTATCATTCTCGAACCGACAAAATATTTGAGTTGGGAGAATTCCAGCGGTCAATCAAGTATAAAACAACCCCTAAAAGAGATGATCCATAAGCGAGCCCCCCCGTGGCCTGCCCTGCATCATCGGCGACACAAATGTAAGCACTGCGCCGTTCGAGAGTACTAATATGCGTGTGGTACACCCATTTATCTGAAAATTACGTATTATTTATGGTGCATTTTTATGTGGCGGTTTGTTTTATATTTAAATGAGATGGCTACGGGTCGTATTTGCTTTGGATGGTCTTCGTCCTGTTGCTGTCGGGCAGGTGCACCGGCGAGGGGCAGGACTGAGATGGCGTCTTTAATCTGAATGAGAGTCCGCAATTTGCAGCGGAGCGCAAAAATTCCGTATTATTTGTAATTAGCCGGTGAGTTACGGCCATTATCGCGACTTAACGTTCGCTCAGCTGAAAAGTGCCACTTAAATTAAAAATTTGCTCTTAAACTACCCGTAAATCATATCCCGCATCTTGAACACGTTCGCTATTAAGAGCATAACTTCCTCCATATCCTGGCGTTCAGCTCGGGAGGAGCAGCTTCCGTTGTCCCGGCGAGGATCGGACATGGCAGGAACTAATTCCGCGTAAGCAAGTATAAATTCGTTTAATTAACTGTAAAACCTAGCACGGGCAATTAACGGTAGGAAAATTCCATGGCGAATTCCCTTCCTCACGGCGCAAGAACGACCGCGGTTAAAAAGGTATAGGGGCCAGGAAATTAGGAGTAGCGGGAGAAAATTGGCGGTGTGCAGCGGGATTTCCTCGAATTAGTTCTAATAAAATTCACCGGAGTGGCTTTGCCGCAATTTCCGCCAGTGCACCCGGGGCACACGCTCCTATTTCATCCCGTGCATAAACACGGGGTAAACTGAAAACGCGAAATTCCCTCGAACGGCGCATAAACATCTCGCCCGGCTCCGAACTCGCTCAGTAAATTTCGGCGGCCGGATAATAACGGGACCGCAAACTGAATAATATCCCGGAATTGTTCCGGACGTTGCGGTAAAAAGCCGAAATCCCCTACAACAATTCGCAATTACAAACTCGAAAACTCCCTGGAGGACCGCACCAAAGGACCAGGGGTCGGAGTTTAAGGGGACCTGCAAGAGTGAGGTCGAGCCGGGGTCAAAGGACACGTATTATTATTTAAGTCCGTTCCCTTATGTTTCTAATTGGACCGCAGGATCTGGAGCTCAATTAGCTCGGACCGTGGCTAATGAGGGATTGAAAGTTGGCAAGGTTTATTGGCGCTGGACGTGTGTTTGCATAGTTCTGGCGACCCATTTTGCGTTTAATCTTTCGGGGTGTTCCCTCTGGAATTCTGACGTTTGGAATAGACTTTAGGTCGCGATCGCTATGTGTGTTGAGTGGACGTGGTCGAAAATTTATTCAACCCCTTGAAGTATGGTTACGTTTTTCTTTAACGAAGGTTTCCGCAAATTAAGCAATAATGGTTTGAGTATTAATGGGAATTAACAAGAAGAATTACCATTTCATTTATTCGGTGGAGAGCACGATTGAAATGATTATTGGATCCGCGTTACTGCTTCAACCACGAAAGGGTTCAATTGGCCATGCGCTGATAGCGGCGAAGCGGTACCAACTGCAAAGTCAGCTGACGCGCTAGGGAATTTCGGGAAAAAACAATTTGTTTACTATTGCAAGACCTGTTTAGCAGCACCCTCCACGAAACTCTTGTAATTGTAACGGGAAAGATCTGACTGAATTATTCACCGGATAAATCGAGCAGAAGAAGCAGAAGACCCACCGCAACACAAATATTTGCTAATTTTTCACGGGCGTATGCAAAGTGAATTAACAAGGCCGAATTTAAATATATCGGCCGATGGCTCGGGCACCGTTATCCGGCGAACACGAACTCCCGGCTCCCTCGATCCGGCGGAATTAAAGCGGTGCTGATGTAATTCTACAAGAGTGTCGATAGCAGGGGGTGGCCGTACCTTACATGCGGAATATTAATGCAGCCGCGATTCGCAGACCGAGTAAAAAATCAATAAAACCTCTCGAAAGAGAAACACTTCTAATAACTCAAGTGAATTCATGTTTACTACTCAATTGCATGTAAGTGGGCCGTTTGCTTTTTAATAAATAGTGGCATGGGGATGACCGATGCACTGCTCGTTCGCAGCATCCGCGCGTCCGAGCACGATCGGCGCTTTTTCGCGAAAACGCTGCACGAACGAAAAATTTACATACATGTGGGTAACTAATTTTTATTACAGGGTATGATTGATGGAGGTGGATGGCATGGGAGCCCGGAATCACGTGAACGTGGATTTTTATTTAATTTTTGATTGAATGGCCCCGTAACATAGATTTTAAATAGTGTTGGGGATGAGTTGAAACGACTTACAGCGTCAACAAGAACAGAAAGGTCATCGTCGTAAGCGCCGGAGTTATATCGCTGCCGGTTGTAAGCTCTATTGTCACATATATCTCCGATAATAGCTATCAAAATGTGAACAGCTTCGTGTATACCATTCGAGCGGCGGGGGTTTGTCAAATTGTTCCACATTATCGTAAATAACGACGACAATGACGCTTTTTGTGTATATTAAGTTAATTTCTCACTTTTATGCGGCCAACGCAGCTGGAGTTTATTGTACGCGCGGGTCATAATATAAACATGGGGCTACAATATTTTTGGTGGGTATTGCCCACTTGCCACTGTTAATTTTGTAACAGCTAATGTGGCCGTTTTTACATTGTCAGGCCGACGCGTCGGTGCGCATCTCCAATCCTTCCACTTACTTCTGCTTCTACCAAAAATTATGCCCACCCTTTATGGTCTTTGGATGCTTTGAGTAAGCAGCTAATTTGTAAACCTTAATAATAATGGTATTACCTACTCTTTGGGGTAAATTACATCTATTATGCATGACGTAGATCAAATGTTTATTTGAAAATGTCATTGTAAATAAAATGAAATTCCCATCTTTTTATGATAACATAGCTGCAGCAATATTCACTGTTTTTCGCAAATATCTTCACAATAATTAGGTAATACGAATGGCACTTTTGTGAAATGGGTATCGGCCATTTCACATATTCTATCGTGACAATCGACGGTTCAACCCGTCATTGCTCGGATTATTGCAGATTTGTATACCCATCGCGGAACAGAAAGCAACAGAGAGAAACGGCCCCGCAACGTAATAGTCCAGTGTCTAGTGGGTACCTGCATGAAACGGGAATGACCATAAATAGGCCACGATAATCGTTAAAACCCAACACCCCTATACACTCAACAGCTCAATAACTCGGAAACACGTTTTTCGAATTATTTGACAATAACGCAGCAATCGCCCTACGACCGTGAAATATAACAGCATCCATCCATAATCCGCGCCTTCACAGGCGAAATGCCCGAGCTCGTTGGAATCATGCAACACATTATATTAGCGCTGCCAATTAATTATCGACCAGCTGCGCAATTCATATCAATAAGTATGCAGGGCCCGAAAACGTTCTGGGAAAACTTCACGCTCACACGCGCTCTGCTCCACGCAAATTACAATTTTCAGCGCAGCATTAATTTATGCTGCCCCGCAAAAAAAAATATCGGCCCGACATAATTCTGATACCGTGTAATTTCGGGCCGTAAGAATCGGTGTTAATAATCGGACGAGCGCTCGTCATCCGAATTCATGCTGTATTCAATTACAAAGGTGTCAACTCGCTTGATTTAATAGCGGAATTTGTTTAATGGGTAGAGTGCACACAATGATGGTTCTGTTGTCAGGGCGAGCCGTAAATCCTGGCCGGGCCCGAAATCTTCGGTCATGCCCGTGACAGGTGAGGAAAGGTGCAGAAATTGTGGGCGAGACGATCGGTTCCAGTAACCCGGGAGAAAAAACCCACACGGATTGCATACTTATTATCTCCATATGGGACACAAAAGGTGCCGTGACTTGGATGTAGTCGCTTTTGGTTCGATTCTAAGTGATGATTGCGCCCTCAACCCCATACTTTACATTAGAAGGATAAGTCTTCTAAACTCGTGTGTAAATTAGTGTTCTAAACTCGTCATGTTCTGCGCATACTGACGCCACAAAGTTATTAGTGCTCATAGACTCTTCTTCTTCTTCCATGTTTATGGCGCTTGAACCTCTAGTTATCATAATGACCTCATGTTTGGCATTTACAATGTCCGGATTGTCTGCATTACATTATGCAGTGTCTTAGGGGCATAGAGTGATGCTGCTCCTCCTCCAGCCTCTACACATCTACGCAAGTAGTCATTTGTATTTCACATCTGGAACACGATTAATTGAATAATGCGATGGAAGATTGAGGATTTACTAGACGCAAGATACAAAAGCGCTCCTTTCTTCCACATCACCCCGAGCCTAATTTGAAATGTAAATTCCCTTAATTGCACCGCTGGAGTTATCGCTGAAGGACAAGCCGCTTTCTTTTTGTTGTACTCTTCAATGCTTGGTCTCAAGGTGTGCACTATTACCGTCCGAAAACAGAGCAGTGCTCTTTTGGAACAGGCACGACTTTTATTGATTTATTTCTTTATTTCAATATGTTCTACTCCAAAAATATAAAACAGCTCAATACAATATTGAAAATTATAATTTTCAAGAATGTTTCCTCAGAATTTGTTCATATTTATTCATTTATATTTGAAAACTCAAAAAAATCGATGCTACACATTAAACGGACATTTTCGGTTTCTGAACGAAGAGAATGCAAAGCAAACACGAATTTCGAAAAATATTCGGCCCTTAATTAAAACGGGACCGCTTTGTTTCGATTTGGCGCACAATTGTTCCAATAATAGTGAATTAATTGCTTTGCGGTTGCATGCGACGAATTTGTTATTCCAGCTGTAAAATTGAGTAGACAGAGCGAAAATTGTGTGTGTTTAAACCGTTGCGCAAACAGTGTTTTGCATTTCAAATCTGCACTTTTAAACGCGTTCCAGTGGATTTTTCAGCGTCGCGTCGTGTTGGATTTACGTTCGAATTGCGTCCGAAAGAAGCCGTAATGTTTAGCTTCGACTTGCATTTTATTTTCCGGCTTGTAGCTCAATCTTTACAGATTTTTTTACTATCGAGTTTCAAAACTTCAGTTGTAAAGTGGTGTTGTTAACTTTCAATTGTCCATCACTTGGAAGGAATTGTTTATAGTTTGTATTTCCCCGTGTCACTCGTTTCCGTTGACGTGTGCAGCCTTAATTCCATAATAATTGTTAACTCCCAGGATGGCACAACGCTAACCACGCGAATAGCCTCGAGCAACCGAGTAAATGAATACACACGATGAAATAAGTACGTGTTACACCCACATATCATTCAATACTGGTACATTATCTGTTGGTTTATGGGCTTGCGATACTATACTTTCAGGAGGCGTAAGAGTGAAGTACGCTCGATTTGTTGCGTCCCTGGTATTTCCTCTCACCGTGCCATCTTATAAATTGATTTCCTGACAGGCTGGTTGACTCCCTATTAGTATGCGGATTGCAAATGAGCGTGGGATGTTGTGTTGTGATTTCATGTATTCCAGATTTAACACATTCCTCGTCCCGTGTTCACCAAATTTATAGGTGAGAAATAACTGGATATTTGAAGGTTATATTACTCAGAAATCCCACAGAACACGAAATAATCAGTTGACGTTATTGTATCCCACATTTCCTTCCTAATGTATTCACCTCATTGGGAAGTCGAAAATTCAATGCATCCCTTCACGTACTTTTCTCACAATAATGATATTGTTTCTGCTGTAAATCAATTTAGTTAGGATTTGCATTGATGTTAGGGTTGATATCAAGAATGGCCAAAGTCGGACTTTATCGGTCCGACGCAGTCAATTCGAACTGAGCCAAAAATTATAGGGTTAAAATCTCTTTGCTATTATTATGGTTGTCCAACAATTATAAACTTTAACCTTAATAATATTTTCTTATGCTTTTTCCCTAATTGACCTCATTAGGACAATTGTTCAATCTTCAGTGATAAATTATTTCTGCAAGTGCATATCAATTCTAAACTATTGAGTACAGCAAATGGTTGGTTATCTTCTCGTGTAGTCATCGAATGAGTTCACTAAAATACGGTCTCCTTCACGCGTCCAACCGCAGCGGACGAACGCACTGCGCGCATAACCCCAATTGTCATCAATGAGTAGATTCAATTCATCTATAATATTTTCCTACTAACTAGAAAATTCGGAATTCGACATCGACAAAGTTATAATATCCCATCCCTGAATTAGAATGGAGGCTCCGGTCTAGTCCATATCGGAAACAGTCGAAGGAAAAAAATCGGAAAAGCTTTTTCGCAGAGTAGCAAACGTTGTTGCGCGAGCCGGATGGATTTCCGAAAATCAATCGCCCTGTTTTGCGCCCCCACGTTAATTATTGCCTTTTCATTCCGACTGCCGCCTTTCGCCTCCACTGCTGATTGCAGCGCCTGTCCCCCATAAATCGACTGCAACAAACGAAAAATGCAGCCACTTTTGTTGGCGGCCGCTCGTCCGTCGGAATAATGGCGCATGAAAAATGACGCCTCGCTGTCCCGGCGGCCAACGGTCATTTCGCCCGGGGGCAAACATTTGATTTTGAATTTTGCATCGCGGAACGGTTCGCACGGCGCGCCATGAATCAATACCCCGCGTGTATTACATTATGCAAACGCGCACGGACATTGTCGAAAATTACGAGTACATTTTGGCAATTATTGCAGCTGCTCTCGACGCGCGCTGAGTAATGGCCGCACGAATAAATATCGCCCGAGTCGCGTCCGATTTATGAAAAATCGCACGTGATGCGCCGCGGGGATTTATTAAGGCTGGTGGACTTGGAAATGCGAGCGATTTCTGGAGATTCATCTTCCACATGTGCGTTTTACTTTTTGAACTCATTTCAAGCGATTTGTAGCGTTTTCCTGAAAATGTTTCCACTTTAACTCAGGTTATATGAAGGACCTTCTGATTATCCATTCAATCATCTTTGGTTATACTATCTTAGGAAGAATATTGGTTAAGGCGCGACTTCCATATAAATGCATGGAACGCAGAGTTCTCTGTGGATTCGAGGTAGGTACAATGTTATTAATAAAATTTAGGAATTTCCAATGACATCATTCGAAAGCTGTGGGTTCAATCTCATGAAATAAATGAGATGTTCTTCATAATTTTGCTATTGCACGAGTTAGTCAAGATAAAATACCTACTTTGGAATCAGTTAGGTCAACAAATTAGAACTGTTTTAAAAAAAACTATTTATTTGAATATATGCCGTCATCGTCCTTGTCTTCAACTTGCATAGTATGATTCCGTAGATTACTTTGAGTGTCATGCAGTTATATGGAAGAAGCGCCTCCACCAATAGTAGATCTGAGGCCCGATGAGCACTTATTTGCAACATATCGTATATTTATGAGGATTTAATGAAGACGTACGACTGCATGGAACTATTACAACAACCAGATGAAATACGCTGCCAATTTACGGAATTTGTATTCTGTTGATTATCGACACACTCGTAGATCGGAACGACAAATAGGCGAATAAACTCCCAGGAAATGTCTGCAATCAAAGCGAGCACTGCCTTCGGGTAGAATGCGGTGAAATGTTTAATAAGGAAACGTCCCAAGTGCCCTTGGGCGATAAATTCGAGAATGCCTGCGTGCATCCAGAGTATGGAGGGGCCCAACAAGCAAACATGAGTTACACAAAGCCAAACCGCACTCATACGGTGCCAAATGGCAATAATTTCAGGACGCACAGTAGAGGCCTAGATGGCCCCACACGGAGATATTTGGCATAAAATGTTGTGATTTCATACTCGAGATTTCCGAAGTGGCATGTTAACGGTTGCGGCCGAGCATGACTTAAAGACATAATACTTCATCTGTCGCGGTGAAAATTTATGGAGGTAAATACGGCCCGCGGATTCGAGTCAATAAGGCCTGCGATCAGGAAGTACGTTATGTCTCCATAGGGAAGGAAAAGGGACCTATTTTTCAATTGACAATTTTTATTTCTCGATTTGTCAATTCCCATTTTTCAATTATCATTTTTCAATTTTCCTATTCGTAAATCTTGTATTTTCGAGTTCTCAATTTTACATTTCTCATTTTCACATTCACCAATCATGAATCCACTAAATTAGAAATTATTTTTCATTGATTTATACAACAGGCTCAAAATTCACCGTACAGAAAAAAAAATCAACAGATTTGGGAATGAGAGTCTGATTTTTGAGATCTCGAAATGAAATTTTCAGAATCTGTTTCAGGTTTTAGTGATCGAATATTTTTCTACCGCACATTTAAAAGAGTTTGCATAAATGTGCTATGAAAAAGTGCTTCAATTCTAATTTTTTCCCAAGGATAATAGCCACAGTTTCATTAAGCCCGAGAGTTATTAGAAACTATTATCCTTGATGAAAAAAACAGCTCCAGTTTCTAATTGTCCTGCAGCCTTGGCCGAGTTAGCGAAACAAATTAATTGAATCCGACCGATTCGATCTATAAATTAGTGGGGCTTTCACAACACTACTGCGGCTCAAGAGCGGTTTTTGATTAAATGCGCGCCCCGCCCTTTTTATTTAGTTAAACAAACAGCCGCATTAGAATATTTACTCGCCTGTATGAGCGGCGGAGCAATTAAGTTAACCTGCAGTAAAATCATGATTTAGATAACCAATTAATAATAAAGCAGGCTAGAGCTGAGCGAAACCGTCAAATCAAGGAAGTAGATTTCCTTTATTTGCAGTCGACGCGGAAAAATTCATCTGCGGCCGTGCGTTCAATTTAAATTTGCATTAATTCGCTTTTTGTCGGGCAGCTGGCGCAACGGTAAACACTTTTTCATAAATATAGAACTAATGGATCTTATCAATGGGAAATATGTACGTCGAGTGCACTAGATTTGGATCACTTCATTCAAAGGATGCGTGACGAAAACTCCGAGTATTTACATAAATTCACTACAAAACTCAATGCATTACATGTGTAGTAGGACATTTTTGATAATGTTGCAGCATTACTGTATGTACTATCAATTGAATATAAATCTCATTAATTTCCACTACAAATTTTCTGTTGAATTAGATAACAGGAAGATAACGTTTCCGCTGTGTATCTCTTCACTACGTTTGTTAGCGGAAGCCATGACGGAGATTTACAGGATCGCCAACAAAATACGATAATATAAATGCGATAAATTATATTCAGTCAATTATTCATACAGGTTCTCCCCAATTAGTCGCCTGGAATATTTTAGCATATTTTCCGTAATATTTTAATGGGTGGCGAATTTATGTCCTGGAACAGGCAAGATCATAAACGCCGACAAAAAATCATCCTGATTTTCATAATCTCGCTCATCCTGGCTGGGTTACAATAAAGCTGTCCTATTGAATTATAACAAGTGGGGACCTACGAGCTGAGCTGAGTATAATAATCCGCACGTCTGGGAAATATCAAGTAAAAGCTGGACAATCTCTTAAATTACGGAGTGATTTCAAAAAAATACCAATTACTGGTGTAGTCCTAGCTACATTTCCATGGTAATTTTATAACAGGTCAGTTGAATTATAACAAATAAAAAATACAATAAAAATCATAAGAATAAAAAATTCAGAACACAGGAGGGTAAGCCTCAACTGCAAGCAAACACGAGATGACATCCAAATTCCTCAGTAAGTTGGATCAACTTCCAATTCAACTATAGCCAGAAGGAAAATTAAATCCGTACCCAGGAATCCAGTGAAACGAAAAACAACAGGAACTTCCAATCGGGAAGAGCATTACGCTAAGTACCCACTACTTTTATGACCACCGTCGCCCATCTCAATCGGAATTGCTGCCTGCCCGAATTGATTCAAGCCGGGCTAATTTTACGCCGCGTTTGTCACTAAGTAATACACAATTTACTTGATTGCTATCTAATTAAATGTATCCGACTGAGCGGGAATTCCGCGCGCCCTACATTCTAATGAACACATAAATTGGAATCCGTCCCTGCGAACGGCGCAAACAATCGCGCGAAAGTGGCTAATTAAAAATTAAGGTGGCACAATAATTCCCAATTACGGCGAGGACCTGCGTAGGGGGCGCCACCGTCGCATTTCCAGCGTTCTCGCGCGAGGCCGGCATTAAATTTTCAATCCGACATTTTTCGGATGACGGAGGAGGAGCGAGGGAACGCTTAGGAGAAAATTACTTTTTAACTTTGTCGAGATTCTATTTTATGCATAAATTAGTTATGAGAAAAGTTTTAAGTATGATTGAACGCTCGGGCTTACGCGGAATCCCGCAGGGCTTAGGGGGTTTATTTGGAATTTTAATTCTGCGTGTTTATATCCCTCGAATGAACATGATTGTACGACAGTGTTGTGGTTAACCTTTTAGAGCTCTTGTTAGAATGTACCGTGCAAAACACATCGTGGAAAATACATCTTGCAAAATGCTTCGTAGGAAAATGCATTTTGTAAAATGCGTCTTCAAAATACATCGTGGAAAACGCATCTTGGAAAATGCATCCTGTAAAGTGCATAGTGCAGATTGAGTCACCCCCAACAAAATTCAAAAGCTGCAATTTACTTTCTAAAAATATCATTTTGATGAGTGTAATTTTTTTTCAGAGAACACACGTCTGATTCTGAATTCGTCCAAATTGCCGTTGAAAAGTCGTGACAGTTTTTCCATTATTCATGTATTTGCGTTTTAATTTCGAATACTTAACCCACATGTTAAACAAACACGAGGCAAGGCTCGAAGGACCACATTGCACAATGGTCGGGCCCGGAGAGCTCTCATCGAGAAACGAGAACTGCTGGGTCATACATTTAGGCCGGGCTTATGGATTTCACAATGGACCCGTAATTCAAACGGCGGTATTCATCGGAAAAGGTAGCCTTTGAAACCCAATACTCATCTGAAACAGTGTGGAGTGCGTCGAGATGGGGCACTTGATAACCAAATAGAGCTCCGATCATTCGACGTAATGCTGATCGTTTGGTGCGAAGCTGGTGAAGTATTTCGTATTGTACTGATGCGGTGTCATTGCTCTTTGAGTGTGTTCATGATGCATTTACAGGAAATTTCAGGGAAACACATTTCCAGCCACTGAAATCATTGACATTTTCCAGTGAAATGTCGTGGGAAATTGCATTAATTTTTTTCTGTGTGCTTTAAATGTCAATTAAGTCCATTTAAAAATGGTTCAATGTTAAACTGGTGCAAATAACCATACAAGTCTCCAGCATGAAACAGGATATGTCCAAAAACAAGTCTGATTTTAATTGTATGCTAATCAGGCACATATCTTTGGACCGAGGGAGTATTGAATAGATTGAGTCGCCCGAAATCGAATGCGGATATTTTCATGACACGAAATTATTAATCCAGACGGAATTCGGATGGAATAATGCTGGAGTAATGGACGACTACTAGCGCTTCAAATCCAACTTAATCCGGCGTTAAATCCCCCAATGAATGTTATGCACTGATGTTGACACGAACGTAATTTTTCAGTCCGGGCAAGGAATATGCCTGGATGACAGCCGATTAAACTTTTAAATTCGTGTATCGGATTTCGATGCATATTTTATTGGGACTGACAAATTCAATTATGAAAAAGCGCTCCCCAACATATATTTAGGGCAACCCATAATTTATGACGCGGGATTCGTGTCGAATTTTTGGACGGACGGCCGTGATTTATCGGAGAATTATCCGCGCATAATAACGGGAAAAGAGCAAATTTTCCACATAATTAGTTTTCAATTTTAATATTTTTCGTATTATAATTTAAAAAAAAAATCAATTTTGATTTGTCAAATCATGGGAGTAATTTTCAAAATAATTGTAATAAATCTCTTAAATACCTAATAAACATGCTCGTGACTGCTAGATGGCGGAAAATTGCAATTCTAGAAATTATGGGTTGGATAATTATTTATTTTATTCTTGTACGCGTATTGTAATACGAGTGTGATTGAAAATCTAAAGGAATATCAAGCTGGTTTAATTATAGTCTGTTGATGGTACTCTATTTTTCTAGCAAAGCGGTTGATAGAAACGCCTGCCGAAGTACCAATTACATCCACTTATTCGTAGTGAATCTTATCTAAAATGCCTATGCTTGTCCGGCCTAAAGTGGTCGGATACGTATCGAAGATCAGCGGCAGCTCCAATCGAAATTTATGAAAGGACAATTTCCAGATCGCGAAGAACGGCTTGAGGTCCTGCGTAGGTTCAATTTAATTATAGACTGGGAGGTTTAATAGCACTTTTTGCATTCCGAAAAATGCTAATTTACGGCACTGCGAGCCGAACGATAATAGGAGAATAATTCCAACTCATTATGGTGCGCTATATAGATCACCATAAATTTCCTGGTTGGGTCATTCATTTTACGGTAACATAGAGCGAATGCCTGCGCCGTTCACACTGGCATCCAGGAGAGACATAATATTTGAGATGTGGACCATCAATTTGGTTTAATTAAGCCGATAGATCTTGTGGTAAAATGAGGAAGTGAGTAGAATTATGCGTTTTTTATATATTTTAATACTTGATGAAACTTGGCAAAATGACGTTTCATTGCACGAATTTATTGAACTAGTGTTTTCATCTTTAATTAGGATTTTCGTTAATTAAAAATAATAGCGATGAGTAGTTCAAGAATATACATACTAGTCAATATCTACTAAGTTCTCAACCCAATAATACGTATATTTGCTAATACCAAAGCTAAAAACGATTCCTGCATTAAGCAAGGCATTCACAGGTCTGCCTGTCTTCGTTTTTAAGAGTATATATTACCTAAAACACTGATATAATACAAACATCGAATGAATACAAGGGTGAATATCTACGAGGGTGTCACGATCATCATCTCCAGGGAATGCCAACCCCACGTAGCCCGCAGTTTCTCTGCCTAATAGAGTGTGAAAGATGGTGGTTGGTGAGGGCTTTAAAAATTGAACTGCTTGCCCGTCCAACGAACTCCCTTCCCAATTCCACTATTTACATTGTAACGTAACTGTTCGGGGTAAGTCGCTTCGATTGCAACCCCTCGCATCATCCCAATAACGTCATTTCATTCCCCTCCCTCTATTTTTATCCTCTTTGCGTGGTCCGCGAGCTAAGAGATACGCCACTCCCTCTCCCATGATATTTATGGAGCATTTGTCATATTTTGAATAATTATTTTAATGCTGACGCTGGCGGTAGTCGGCCTCGCATGGCCATACGAAGCGCGAAGTTACCAGACCGCCATAAATTCGAGAAGCGCCTACAGTAACAACTAATGGCAGCTCTCTCTGACGGGCGTCGAAAATGTATAACAAATGGCTCTGTAAATGACGTGTAATAACATGATACTGACATGGTTTTCTTCGTATTACGTTTCAATGATCCGCACTTTCGCGACCCCTTTTTTCCCTTTCCAATCGTTCAGCCCCAGCTAGCGGCAAATTGTGTTCTCCTGGATGCGAGCGACGTGAATCAGAGGTTTTCAAGTGTAGTGATTTGCATCTAAAATTTCCACGAAAAAAGGAGAAAAGTTTGATTATTAATAAGTATTTTTATAACTACTCTTCAAAACGAAGTTTTGTTAATTATTAATAATTGACGAATGTTTAAAATGATTGAACTTAAGATGCTACAGTGTTGTTTAGGTGTTAATTGATCTGCTAATAGCCAAAGTTTGACTGAGTTTTTTGTTAAGTGGCAACAAGCAGAAAACTCAGACAAACCCGAGGTAATGGCGGATCAGTTAACCCCTAAACGACACTGTTAAACCCATTATTACCAGACGGTGTTATAAGTTACATCGCCAAATCTGACGATTTATCGAACAAAAAGTCTCGAATCTCGTTACTGAAAAACCCTCCTCTCGAAAATTAGGGTATTGCATTGTGCTTATGCATATTTATGATCCCGGCGTTTAAAAAGCAGTTTAACTTAATTACTGAGGTTAATAACGGTCCCTTGATCTTGATTTAATGTGGCGGTTGGCCTGTAAGAACATGTAACTGTCACATTCCCCGCCTTATCTCCGATCAATCCGATAATTTATTAAAATTCTAATCGATTTCGTACTTTTAGGCAATGATATAATTATTCTCGAATAAGCCGATGTTATTTATGGACGCAAGTATATAAATCTGCTGGAGCAGCTGTTTCCGCGTTCGCATTGCATTTTCCCCTTGCAATTTTAATCACAACTGGGTTATTTTAACCGTTTTCAAGCTACGGCAGCGCGATAGCGTTGTATCCAACAAAGCCTGGTAATTTTGTCGTTAAACAGTTGGCTGCAGCCACTGTCACTCTGTAGCAGTGGCGTGCAATGCCGCTTTATAAGTAAAACATTTGCATTTGACTAGTTGTTCGCCACTGTCAAGCGAGTGATCTAACCACCACCAACCACACAACGAGAAAATTTATTCTAAGTACTGCGTTTGATGGGAAATTTCAACATTTAACCGGTTAATACTGAGTCGTTCGATTTGTTTTGCATCTACAATAAGGACGCTCAGCGATGATAAACTTTGAGTATTGAATAAAAGAGATAATTTAAATAGTCGATGCTCCGAGTTAATCTGCACTCTGGAGCCGCTGGCTCCTGGAACTCTCAAGGTAAATTGTTTATCGGAAGACTGTCACGGATTCCGGTGCACCGCAATTAATATAGTAAATAAATGCTTTCCTTAATGGTGTTTTTATCTCCAGATAGGGTCTTCATATTCAATAATGTAGATTTCCACTTAACATCTGTGTTAGTGTGCTGCATTATCGGCCCTCCATTAATCATTTCGAAAATGAAATCGCATGTCACACAGGCATACGTGGAAGACCGCTGAGTTATTAACTCTTTGGTAAATTACTGTCGGTTGATACTATTTCTCATTGTCGATAAGTCCGGCAACTGGTTTACCTCTCGACTTTCGGTCCTTTTTCAGCTGCACTTCGCGGCGCGGAGGATTCTCCGGAAATTGGATTTTTCCATTTTTCTTTAGCCAGTGTTTTCCAGAGCAGAGTGCATCTTCGATGTCCCGCTGCACAATATACTGTAATGGAAGCGCCCTTCGCGCTCCATTAGCGCAGTTCCTTTCAAAATTCAAAGGGAGCAGCATTTTTCCGCGGACCCGGGCCCATACTTCGCATTTTCTCATCATCATAATGGCCATTACTTGAATTCTTATCTCGAGAACGTCGCCTCAGCTCCGCGACGTTCGCGCGGCGGACTCGCAGTTTAATCGGCGGATTTTATATGAGTTTCAGGGATTTTACTATGTTTATATTCTATTTATAGCAATTGTTAAGGGATTTACGTTCGTTAGCTCGGGCGAGTTAGTTATTCATCAACCGGGACGTATCACAACAAGTTTATGGTCCGATATATAACAGGGAATTTATTAATGCACTCGCTCGCGCTGCGCTCCGGCGTTTTAGATACGCTCAACGTTAAATAAATTACCGAAGCAGCGGGATTACTATTAAATTCCCCGAGAAAAATTAAGGCCTAATGTGCTATAATATCGCGGTTTGATTAGCGTGGCTTCTCTCAATGTATTATGGTCTAATCATTTAGATTGTTCATTCTTTTTTACAATCCCTTTTTCGGTAAAATACGGTTTTTCTTGTAATCAGCTCCAGCCAACTTTATTCTAATGTTGGAAGAAAATTTGTAAGTCGAAATAGTGCAATAACCATTACTTTAGACTACAGTGGACCTAGGATTATGATTGTTTCGAGTTACAAGTTTCTCGAGACAAGAGCAGTTACAGGTACTCCGATTATCAAATGCCGGTGGGGGTAATTCTTGCGCATACAAAGAAGGCGCACACTAACAAAGGTGATCCGGCATTTAATAACTGGTGCACCTGTAACAAATTTTATGTTCTGAGTTGCGAGCTATTCTTTTGAGCGGATGACCCGAAATGCATTGACGATATTTAACTCAAGCTATCAGATTAGACATAGGTATTAGTAATTTCGGTTACGAGTTCCTTCAAGAACGAATTAAGCTCTTGTCTGAAGGTTTCGATGTACACTTTAAAATACTTGTCGTTGGTGGTCTGTACACAAACCACCAACAATGTAGTGCAGGAAATTGCCTTTTCTTGCTCAGCGACTCCCCGCATCAAAAATTGATGAGCAATATACCGTTCGAGTTCAGGCGCTACCAATTTTCGGGCCTTCGCAACTACGAAGAGGGGATCCTCGAGGTCCGCCGGACGGTTCATTAATAACGTTTTCTTATCCGTCCGGCGAGCAGACAAATTAAACATTACCCGATCATTTATCAAAAAGTGAGAATTCCTTATATTAGATGTCTATATTTTAATTTTAACGGCTCCGGCCGCCGAGCGGAGATTGTTATCTGCGAAATATGAAATTACACGGAACGGCGGAATTAATGTTTGTTTCTTTAACACCTTGAAGTTTAATTGGACGGAGTTGCGTACGACCTGGGAGAATGTAATCGGGGATTTGCTCTGCCCGACTGTGGAAGCACTCAATTAATTCAGCGATAGTTCGCGCTAATTGACAACCGTTAATATTTTTACGAATGGGCTCAACTATCAATTCGAACTAATATGTAGGTATATCATTCCGGTAATTGGTGTTTATATAATTCAACGTATAATTTTGAAACTCATATCCGATCATTTGTCAGTCACGATAATGAGTTGATTTGAATATCTGCATGAGCAACTTGAGTCGTATAAAATGTCTTTTTACTAATAAAAATATTAAATATTAATTCACTAGTCATTTAAAAATCAATAAAATAATTAACAAGGAGTAACCTAAGTCATTGGTGGATCTTCGATTTTAAGTCAACATATAGGTGATTCTCACCTTTACTAATTTACTCTTCAAAACAGTTATCATCACATTAGATTGCTTCGCAGCATTGCAGTGCATGGATAAGTGTGCCCGCGGTAGGATGCTATGAGTGAGGCGCAGGAGTGTTATTGTATCAAGTGATTTTTGTCAATTATCTCAGTTATTCACAATTTTCCAAAAATAATATTTAATACCAGAATTGATCAGTATCCCATTTGACACATTTTATCTCAATAATTTGAAAAATAATAATAAATAGAGATGTGTAAAGTTGATATGCCACTTTCCCTCTTTCTAAAATAAACCAAGTTCAAACTTAGCCTGGAGAGTTATACACGTAAAAAAATGCGCCCACCATCATATAGAGAAAATCTAGGACAGACGCCATGACGGACGGACATGAATTTTTGGAATCGGGTGATAATCTCATTTACGAATATGTCATTAATAATGTCATTAATGTTAAAAGCTTTGAGTAAAAGCAAAAATAATAACTTAATAAATAGTACCTAGTAACAAAAATAATGGAAAATAAGTTTTACCAAAGCGAATAGTTTCACTACAGACAAATGATGATACAGATTCCCTACATAGGGAGTTACAACTGTAGGTGTAGTACGTACATTTCGGATGAATTACTGCTACCTTTTCCCTAGAGCGGACTCTAAAAGCTTTCGCAGTAGTTTGGAAAACTCCCAATTTCCCGAGTGCAACGTGGTCCAATTTTCTGTTGATTAATGCTTACAGCCTGTAAGCATCGATTGTGCTGCGTTCAATTATAGTTATTACCTACGTATTTCCCTTAATGGCCATTCCATACACACTCAAACATCAACGTGTTTAGGAACGCTCGCAAATTGCACCGTATAGCCACGATATCATCCAGTTTTCGATGCCATTCGCCATACAATTAGTGCACATATTTGATCAACGGAGCAAATTAAAATGAGGCAATTAAATTTGTTTGGTGGAGTTTGCAGTCCCTGTGGAGTGCTTCCTCTCCACAGAATCTCCATATTCAACATTTATTATTGTTTCGTATAATGTAAACACCTCGTGGCGCCTTAAAAATTGATGTGCGCTATATGTATCATATATTAATTTTTTTTGTCATACCAAAATTTTTCCACAATTAAAATTTATTAACCATTCATATACCTAATTAATTTTCAGAAACGATCTATGGGCTATATTTCCACGGAAAATTGTAATCTGAATTCTTCAATTCTACACGCCCAATTTAAGTCAAAGAGAGCTCTCTTTCCCCGAAGTAAAATGGACTAGCAGAGCTACACATTGTCCTGCAGAAAATAATTAGTTTACAGGGCCCGGATCAGCCATTCCATTAAACCCGCGTCCCGGATTACACCATGTCACTAATCCCGTGATCCCGTCGTAAATTCGGTTTTATCTCGACAGCGCTGTTATTTTATCACTACTTAAATTATTCTTGCACATTACTCCATTACGTCTACCCAAACGGCTTTAATTGCGCCGTTTCCCGATATCGCTCCGGCATATTGGGAACAATGAAGCGCCGTTTGATGGACAATTGGGGAAGACATCCCCCTTAAAGCACTTTTACGTGCGCAATTTCCCGTGTAATGGCGCGCGATTCGAAATTGTTTATTACGAACGGGGGAACATCGATTATGAGGTGGTTCCAGATGCGGGGGTGGGTGGAAACAATCACCACGAAAATTAGGTTATCGTCGGAAAACCCGACATTGTAACGAGGCGTGTTTGCATCGGCGAATGCGAAATTGTCGATACGTCAAGGTTTATTAGGCTAATCCCATTTTTGAGCCGTTTACGTCGGATTATGCGAACGTTAATGTTGGGTAAAATATTTACGCTGAGCTGAAATAAGCTGCACTTTATGCTTTCTGTGCCGCTTTAACGCCGACATTAAAGTCATTACGGTGATAATCATATAATTTAGCTGTAATCCCCCAGCTTGGGTATTGAGCTGTAGATAAGTTGGAATGGCGTTTCACTTGTTTGTAGTTGTTATTGTACATCTTGGTTCGAAGTTATAAATTTCAAAAATCTTTAGTTAGTTGTTGCAATCAGCTCTGTCAAAATTATGATGTCCATAATAATTTCTTTATATTGAAAACACATACCATATTTTGAAATAAATTTATCATTTCAATGTCAAAGAGATATACAATGTTGAAAAAATGCAAAAAATTAAATTCAGTACCTATCAAAAAAATATACGTACTCGATCTTATCAATAGACTTCATTTTATGCTAAGGGGTTTATCATTTCAATGGCATTCGAAGAAGGGCACAAATGTTTTCCGAATGAGAAAAAATCGGGTCAAGAATAAAAGTGTCGCCCTTGGCAATAGGGAGTCATATTTTAAAAGGGGATGACAAAGTGGACCTTTTCGGGGTGTTAAATGTGATGTGAAAGGGACTCGGTCCCTTTATATATTATTGATCAAGGAAATATCTCTCATGTAAATCACTCTCGGAATTCCAAATGTCTGGTAAAATGGACTGCATATCAAAAACGTTACGAAATATGGCATGTTTGAGCCAAACGAAGCTAAACGCATACCTACTATTTCTGTAACAATACGTAAAATGTTTAATAATAATTAAAATAATTCAATAAGATGAAGTAAAATAATGTCAGAATCATTAATGATAATTTATAAAATGAATTCCAAATCAATAAGCAACATCTTTTTAAACACAAGGGATTGTTGAAATTCTTTCTTATAGGTAGTATAATAAAAGAAAGACAAAAGTTCTTGCTCGTTGCCTTCAAATTTAGATGGAACGCACTGATTGCGCCTTGTCTTGTCCGAGATAAACTTACAGTCCAATAAAAGAGCACGCGGATTGATATTCATCCACCAAACTTTCATGTCACCTTTAACTAAATGCGACTGGGTCCACACGGTCCCCCGAAATCCCAAATTAAAATGCAAACCGCATCCCCCTAGTTCATTTGCTATGTTAATTCGGGAATAATTAAATATAAAGTAACGTGGAACTGTTGACAGTGCCACTAATTTATGTAAAGAACCAGGCTCCGCTCCCAAAGACCCAATTTCTGTTCAGCCAGCCTCCAATCTAAATATGGACGGTCGGACGTTTGGCCGAAGCCACTGGCGCGATTCCCCAAAAAATAATCTTCATATATTACAGCAAATGAGGACCAGAAGTGATTCCTTTCGCAAATATTTAATTTAGCGCGGCATCGCCGAGAACTGGTCGGTTGGGTCGAAAAGTAATTTTGGCTTTTATTAAAGTCCGGTGACATTACGGGCGCCGTTTACGTTTCTTTATGGAATGATCTCACTGCAGGGTCCTTGGAGGATGTAGTGCTATACGCACTGTTCAACACAATGCGCACTATACGCACCAAGGTAGAGCTATACGCACCACATAATGCTATACGTACCACATAATACTATACGTTCCACATAGTACTATACGCACAATATGTACATATGTATAGTATTAAGTATAGTATTAAGCGCGCCTCACCGGCACGCGCTTTCCAACACCCACAAAAGTATGATGAAAATTGTGCACAATTTTTATTTTTCTGACGATTTTCAACCAAATAAATGTGTGTGACGAGTGACAGTGCCAAGCTAATTTCAATGTAGCTCATTAAAAAACTAACAAACTTTGGGATACTTTGTTAATCTCGACTAGTTTAATCGGGAGCGCGAACTTAAAACTGGAGTTAAATGCAACTTGGTGATTATGGTTTACGATCACTTTGTATACCTACGGCAGAAACGGTATGACCTGTAGGATAGGGGATGCTACACGAATTTACGACTGTCACGTTTGATATTCAGAGCTTCCTCTGCATGTATGAGATGTATAGCCATTGTGCAACTAATACGAAACTATCTGCCCGGAATTCCTGGGGCGCCCCAAGTTTCATTAAAACTTGACTGCATTAAAATAATAATTGGATTTTCGGAGGAAAGTACTATTTGCATAATGGGATTGGGGAAAATATTCGTGAAAGTTGAGAGTAGCATGAGGTGAAATAAGCGTTTATTTTAGGATTGGCGTTTCCTTGGATATTGGATACAACCCTTTAATTTTTTTCTAGATCATTATAATATCCAAAATAAAGTTTTCAAACGAATAAATTGTACTATTGAGTAGACGATTTTAATAAAGATTACTTCATTCTTTCATCAATTATTGTAGGTACTAAACTATCATGCGCATGTTTTTCAAGGCACGCGGAATCAATTTACGGAACCAGAATTGATTGGATTCCTACTCAAATATGTATTGTAAAATAATGTACTTGATTGTAGATTGTGAAGAAAACTGTTCGGATTGTAAGGGTCAATCATGATTGTCACAGATTAGGTATTTACCCAGATTATTCAATTTCAGCATTAATAATATAATGTAGTGGACGGAAGAGGGCATTTTTCCTCCAATAACGAAAAGTGCCCCACTCGCACAATCGGCAAATACCGTCATCAATAATGCATACACACCCTGATCAGATGTAAATAGATGAGCAAATTTATCGTGTAAACAAAATTTCGATCCGAGGAGGTATAATAATAAATCAAGATGAATTGTGTCCTAGCTTACACATCGGTAACGCTGTTTGCTCGTCCCTGACAGTTATTTATTAGTGCGTGCGCCGAGTAAATTTCACTTATTTACCGAACTATAGAAAGTGACAGGCCGGTATGTCAAATAAAACCGATCCCCTCGGTCTCTCGGCGTAATAACGTCAGGGTTATTTTGGCACGTTCGCACCCCCTCACTTCCTTGTCAGATATTATTACATCGTCGCCCTTCTTCGGCACCGGCTGAAGTGGGTAAACAGCTGCGTGTCAATTTTTAAACAAAACCGGCAAATATTTTGATTGCGCTGCGAAAATATTTAATCGGGTTCATATTTTGGACTTGAAAGTTGATCGATCAATAAAAATGCGACATCAACTTGTTGGTTTGTTTCTGTACCAAAATATATTACAATAGGACCGTGAAGTATATGTATTTTCTTATTCAGATTCGCATTGCATGTTCTTGTTTGATAAAAATTTAAAATGTTGAAAAAACAACGAAATATTTATATGTATCTCATTGTCTGGAGTAGGTTTTGCAGTAATGTGGAAGTAAAGTAGGCGCGCAGGTACGAGAAAGTAGAAAAGTTCAGCAATAATTATGTTCACTGTGATTTTATGTCCTATCATAATGCACGAGTGATTGTGCTGGTTCCGAGGAACAAAAAATGTGTAGGGTATGCACGCAGGAACTAATCAACTTTATAACGACCTCTCCTACACAAACACACCGCAAACTCACGTTGCAATAAAATTTTATGGCGGCTATTACCATACAAATGTCATATTGGGGAAGTAAAAAGGATCGGAGCTGCACAACTTCCAAGTTTCAGCTGCCAATTTGTCTCGAAAGGAATTACGTTGTGTCCTTTCTACAATGTTGTCTCCGTCCCTCTGTGGGAATTTTTCGAACGGTAATTGTCATTTGATTCTTGTCCTTTTTTGACCGTTCTTTCAGTAGCAGCTTTTAAATGTTCCATTTTTATTAATATTAAATTTTTATGAATTTCCGATTTGTAAATGTCCAATTTGAAAAAAATAAATGTCCGACTTTTATACTCTTTACCTTTTCTTGACTGACAGATTTGTTGATAAATGACTGATATTCTGTGATGTCTTGAATGAAGAAGAAGTCGATAAGTTTAGCTCAATGTCTTTGTTTTCGGAAATTGAAGAAATGGTCGTTTCGGGGTGGTCGATTGAAATTCAATTTAGTCGATTTGAATGGCTCGGAAATTAATTGGCCCTTAATTACACGAGGCGCGGCGCAGAGGAAGTTTCTAAACAAATATTTCGAGTATTCCGGGGCAGCACCTCCTGAAATCAAGTCATATAATTCCGAATTAAACGGTTGGCTACACACAGACGCACCTGCCTATGGAGCGGGCATTTGAATTTTATTTCCCAACCGCGCGCTCATGGGTTTAATTTTCCGTAATTGTGCTATCGTATGCGCGGCCAATGATAATAAATTCGTATGTAAATCGTATGGTTTTGATGTAAATACTGGTAATAAAACTTTAGTCTCCGAACGGTTACGCCCCAGATTTCATATAATCTCCGCGCGATGGGCGAGTACGGAGCCGTAATGAAATAAATTAGAAAACTAGTTAGATTCTAGGGTGGACCCTATCATTTTTGAGCGTTGTAACGGGAACAGCTTCATCCACTTTACTGAACCCGGATAGTTTGTTGTACCACCAGCGGCCTTAACCATCGGGTAGCAAAGACAAGGAAAAATTGTTAATCTGTTGGATCGCATCTTTAACAACTTTTGTGGCAGATGCGGTTCAACAGATTTTCCATGATTCCTCCTGGAACCAAAGTGCGACTTTTTGTTCTAAAATTACTCGCCTTTGGGTTTGGAGGCTTGCGTTTCGAAATAAAGAGCCCGTCGTGGTAAATTATCTGTATTGTTTGTCACAAAGCTCGTCGCACGTCAGGTCTCACTTAGCGCTGAAGAGACGCGGCCTCTTAAAAACGTCCAGATTCTAAATATAATGGGAGCCCCGGCTGACAGTGCAATAAGAGGTGGAGCCGACCCGTGACAGGGATGGCCCGAGGGCGAGAATTCCATATTTGTTGGAACGGGATATGAATAATTAAAAACAAACAGTAAATAGAATATGCTCTGTGTGGTAGCGGCGGGCGTCTTTCGGAGCGCGGAGTTCATTGGAGAGAGAAATGGGGAGGTAACGTGGTGGAAAATACTGATGCGCATATATTTTGAGTGATCGTTGTACTATTAGCGGGTTTGCATACGAAATAATTCCCCTTGGGGGCTGGCGTAAATTATTTGAACACGAGAAAATACATCGCTTACATTGTCTGCGAAAAGCTTTTCTTCGCTGCTTCTATGCAAATTAACGCCGATGTATTACAGGACACGGTTGATAACGACTTCAAGTGTTGTCCGATCATAACTGATATTAAATTATAAGGCTGGTGGCTCGATTGCCAACTTAAAACGCGGTACAATCGTCTTTTTGCCAGCGCGGCCGCGCGAAATAGCAATTTAGAGATTTACATATCGTCCGTGTAAGAGAAACGTATTAAGAGCTGCAATTAACAATTATAATCAAACATTGTTTCTATGCAGGCAAAAATCGCTAATTGCAGCTTGTACGCAGAGCGAAATGTCTTGTAATGAGAACCTGCTGTTTCTCCTCTCTTGCTCTGGCTCTCGATTCGCCGAGCCTCTAATTCGCGCATATTCATTATGGGGAAACCGACAAATTTCACTTTCATCAGCGCACTCCTCGAATATAAATGGGGCAAACGCCCCTTTTATTGCGATTCGCGTAAAAAGCTGCCCTTCTTTGTGACCACGAGCCCGTGAAGGTAATTACCGTCAGAAAAATAATCAAGTGCCATAAATTTTGTTGATATTTTTCGAGATGGAAATTGCGTTCGTAAATTACAATGTGTCCGCAAACGTGAAATATCGCGGCACTCATTACCTAGGTAAGCCCGTGGTGCCACGAGGTGAGCCCTCATCCGAGACAGTTGGAGTCAGCAATTTCTTCGACTACAATCAGGAGATGCAATTGAATAGGAATACGCAGACCAGCGAACGCATTCCACCAATGAGGGGTGAAGCTTTGTCTCGGGAATGGCTTGAAGTCTCAAAACGAGGAGACGTCTCCTCCAGCCCCCCCATTATCCCAACACAAAGGCCCAGATCTCTTGTTACATAACTTCAATCTTTCCGGGCGGCATCTGCCTTCCGAGGGCATTCAGTGCGAAAAATAAGCAGTAACAATTTACGCAAGGATATCGAGCGCACCATCAGCGCAAATTGTCCGGAATTTAACGGCGCACCGGCACAATGGCATGTGTTGTTATTCACGGTGGCTAATCCGACACATTTCGCCCAGAAAACCCCCTCATTTCCCGCCCTCGCCCCGCGACTCGACGGGCTTTGCATTTTTTCACCCTGCTTTTCGGCTCTCCCATTCTTCGGCCCTCCCGTGCGAAATAAACCAGGACCAGGGCCCCGGATGTAAGGGCGCGATAATCTGAGACGGGGTGTATGAATGTGACCTGAATTGTTACGAGATTACGTACAGCGCTGCCAAGGAATTGCCTTCATTTCATGCTTTAGTGAGCCGTGTGCACGAAATTATCAATCTTATAACAGTCTTCTGATCCCGCGCTTTGAGTTTATAATGACGTTGGAAATTCGTTATGCGCGAATTACGGAAGCAAAAGGGATCCGCCACTCCGCGCGGGCTTTGTCTTCGCCTGGGTGACACCGGTTGGTCGCAATCTCCGGTTCCACGTCGTTAATGGAATAATCGCGTGCAATAATTTCGAATTATGTTCGAAATAAGTATTAGTGGGCCGAATCCGGGGGGGGGGGGGGGGGGCTCCCGAGGTTCATTTACAAACCGTTCGTTTGGTAACCCTATTTTCGCATATTTCAAAAGCGAGCGTGGATTTTAATTTTATTTCAAATAAAATTACCATTTGATTTTATATTTCAGTCGTTGAGATGTAAAACGTAACACATCCCGTTAAATTCCATTGGACTCGTCCGGTTTGCAAATATTTTAACCGTGCATTATACCTAGAATGGAAGTTGCATGGACAAAAATTATGTGGCAAAATGTTTCTATAGCGCTGGGGAAAATTTTCAACTTTGGAGATATGTAGGTATAGCGATTTCAATTTTTTTTTCCCAAAAAGTTATCCTAACTCGTTTTCGTGTGCAGTGAGCATACATCAGGGTCGCAGCGGGCTACAGTAAAATTATGTAACGTTGACCGGTCCGCGACAATAAAAAGGTTGGGGAACACTGATGTATAAATTTGTGGAATATATACAACCAGAAAGGTGGTAGTTTAGAACACCAACTCCGCAAGAATACCCTTGCACGAGATAGCCAAGTTTCGAAACCCGATTGGCTGCGTTCATAGAACTCAATTTAAAATCGTTTACCTCCACCCTCACGATGGGCTATATAAAATTCCACCGGCGTACTGACATAACGATACACACATGAGATGCCGGTCTATTCATCTGCGCCACAGCGCACCTTGTCATTACGTACCAATTCCAGCAGCAGGAGATGCTTGCCGATTCGCTTTGTTACGTATTCCGAAAGTGTTTTTCAAATCCGAGTTTTACATAATTTTTTCCAGCCGCTCCTGGAGCGAGGCCACCTTTGACTGCTCATGCTAAATAATTTGTGTTACACATAGTGCCCCTAAAAGCAGTCGGAAAATGAGTTCCATCCGGCATGGAAATCCATCTGACGGACCTTTGTGTTTCCGAAATGAACGCAAAACTGCAAATTGCGATTCTGTCGCGAGCGGACATGATTTATTCCCTTTCCGAAGAGCCCTTTTCACGGCGTTCCATCAGCACTCTCGCATCGAGATGTGCACCCTTTAGCAACGGGAGTAATGAATTTAGGATTCGGGAAAAGTTAGTCCGGTTCCCATAATCCGGCCCAATGGGACGCGTGCCCTTATTTATCTGTCCAGCTCGGCCCTGCTGTTCACGCTGCATTAGACGGAATCAAGTTGAGCTTTCCCACCCTTATTAGTCACAACTTCTGACCGGCTAATGACTCACCTATTTGTTGGGGGTTGAGTGGTGGGTAAACATCTGCCTGGATTTGTGTCAGAATTTCGTAAACATCCCCAATGCTGTGCTCGCAATTTCCATGAGAATCTAAAATTTCCCGTTGTTGAATGGGCGTAAGTCTGAAAAGGTAGACAGAAAAAAAAATTAATTTTCGAATCAAATCCGGATTTTATTATTCCAACAATAACATTTTCCTCACTATACAAAGTCCCACATCTAGTACCGGAGACCAAGAAATATTGGAAAATATATTGAGCAATACGTTTTTCTGGGCATGACTAACATTTATTGTGGAAACCCAGACTCAATCAGAATTCAGATTTCATCAAATCGGATTAGTAATGTCAAAACTTCCACACGCCAAATTTGATTCCGCGCTACCCTCAAAATGAAGTGTCCATAAGCGATTTTATATGTCAAGTTGCCTAAGCATGTGAGCACTCTGGATGGCGACCTCTCCCGGCCACAACTCTCGAGCGACCTCAAATCAACTTATCCCAAGGAATATTCCTCCTCCAAGGTTCCAAATTTCCCGTAACGTCATTACGTGGTGCGCCGGGATGCGGGAGAGAGAGAGACCGGCGAAAACTTTCCTGCGCCAGATAACAAAATTCCGAAGGAGCAAACATCGTCACGTACACAGAAGTTAATTCCAACCTCGGTTATTTCGTGGGGGCATTTATTGATTCCGGCTGAAGACTTGGGCTGAGGGCGGAGGGGCTAGGAAATTATTCTTTCAGGAGGCATTTGAAGTGACATGCACGTGTGAAGTTAGCAGTTTCCTTTTCCCCGATATCACGTACGGCGTGTGTTTTAGAACTTTTCCCTGTTTTCAAACTTCGTTTTATCCCCGACCCGGTAACAAACTGGCTGGGCTGGAGCCGGGAAGTTCGGAGTAATGTTCCGCGCAGTCCGGGATATACGTACATTCCCTCTTCATTCGCGAGAGAGGATACTGATGGAAGAGATACCAATGTACCCCGGAGTTACAAGGGAATCGCGGCGGAATGCACAAAGTGTTGGACGTCATCGCTCGACACTCTGTTTTATTGTTCTGATCTCTATTACTGTGACGCGTCTTTTTTATTTCAATGTTTCCTCCAACCCAGTTGATTCTTCTGCATGTCTTATTATGGTCTTCAAATTGAATTTTACCATTTAGTAGTGAGTTATTCTGATCGCGGCCGAGGGCCAGGAGGGTCCGCTCACCGCGCAAGGATGTTTCCTAACAGTCAGGGATTTTCAAGGGAAAGCGCGGGATTGAAGTCTAATCAGGAGAGCCCCCCCCGCTCACCACGCAAGAGGATTAATCCTCTTGCGTGGTGAGCGAGGAAATTTCCTGGCGATTTTTCTTTTGCGCCATCCATATTGGTTTCACCATTCAAAATTATCATTACAATTGCTTTAGACAAGAATAATTGAGTTATTTATCAAACACAAACAATATGTTTTCTGCCAGAATCTACGAGTTAGTTATGTACATGAATTGAGTAAAGGGTGTGCCAACTGCACCATCGCGCAATGAATAAAATGATAGCAAAATAGTTAGTAAAAACATTGCTTTGCACCCACAATTTCTGTCCTAACGTTCAGTCAATTTCGAAACGTTGATCATTCCGTCGCGCCGTGAAATATCATTGCGGTTTATTCACACTTGCGCGCTTGTTGGAGTGCATAATCCATTTATTGCGGCCAAAACAGTCCGAATGATGCTCTGAAGTTTGATATTATGAATAATATAATATAGTTGTTGCACGCCAGCGCCAATAGATCATGAGAATTGGGCGTGACGCGCGAAACGCTGCCCGACCCGGCAAAAAGCATTTCGCAATTATCGCCCATTAGCTTTCGGCATAAATTTCGGATTAAAACGGAAACCCCAAAATGCACATTACGCAAATACAATTTATGCGACAAACGGAATTTTCTCCGCGCCCAGTCCATTTTCCCCATCCCCCCGCGTTTGGGGGGATCGCATTCGGGATTTGTTTTTGATGCGCGAATTTATTGGGAACGAATGGAAAAATTAATTCGGACTTTCGGATGGTGCTTTTATTTTTCAACACTAAATCACCGTGATTGGGTTTTAAATATTTGACGGGCGTTCAATCCTGTGCATCTGGGATTGATTCGCTCTGTAATGCATTATGAAATAAAAATGTATAGTCCTGAATTGGACCATCCACGTGTGCATTATAAGTCCGTGGAATTGGCATATAGTGTCGGTATTTTATGTGATTGAGATTCGAAAATGTACTTTTAAGAAATGTGGCAAAAATTTGCCGATTCCTGCCCAAATCGCAGGGATTTTATATGTCTATGAAAAGCTAGGTGATGTAAGCGAATGAAATTTCCGATGATAGAGCGTGTCTAAAACAATATAAAATAATCCTTTCTCCCGGCCCAATTCAGCTGCAATAGGAGATTTTCCGAGGGTAAATTATGTACGCGGGAAAATGTATTCAGAGCAGATCCAATACCTTCCAGAAAATAGACGGCTTGAGTTCCCTCCGAGGAGAGGAAAAAAAGCGAAATTATACGGCGAAGTGCTGGAAGATTATCATCCTTTCCACCGTTGCGCCCTGCACCCCCCATTCGGAATAGAGTGGGAGCGCTCTCATCGAACGAGTGAAAATTGGAATGTATTTACGGCTTACGTACGTTCAAGGAGCTATTCCGTGTAAGTGTTAAATTGACGGTAACCACGAAGAAAAGCGGGCGGAGGGATTGACGTATATCGTGCAATGAAAAGTGTGCTTCCACACACCTCACGTCATGATCGCTCAAGATATTGGAAAATAAACGAGTTCATTACATGCGCGAAATAGAGATAGTGCCGCTAATGAGCCAATATCACGATGAATATGCTAATATCCGAGCTGCTAGCAGAATTTATTGAGTCACCTTGGAAAACGGAATTTCCTGCGCGCCAATTAGTAGCCCGGCACGTGCAATAATGCAATTATAAATCGAATAGGCTGCAATTGTAATTGTAATTTCTGCAATTGCACGAAACTTTAGCAAAATTTTCCAAAACCGTCAGACGTTATCTAGTGTTCGGAGATTTCAGGAAATTTTCGATCCCCTATTGACGACTCGGGCGTTATGTTGTATCCGTGCAAATCCGACGATCAAACAAGACTGCAATTCCGTTTCAAATCAAACAACAATCCAACTCGCCCAATTATGATGCGGCCGCATAAACTTTACTGCCTTACAAAACAAATAGGCAATTACATAAAATTGCCCTGCATTAAGCTCATCCGAAGTTGGCGGATTCTATTACAGCCGAACACAGCCGAACGCTGTAATTCCGAGCGTCATTGGTTTTACGCGACTGGAATGCGGCTATTACGTGGGGTGGATCGCACGTCAACTAGGAACTATGAGATTCGCTCCACTTTTTAGTGGTTTTGTTGCCGTTTTCCAGAACACCAGCGGCAACAAATCCATCACAGCCCGCGACAGTCCGGAGCGCCAGCGCTGGCCCACTTTTAGATAGTTTTCTTTTGATATGAACTTCTGTTTGCAATATATGAAGTGTGAGAATTGCTAAAGTTCCGTACGCTTCCTCCATTTTTATCCACTCCGCACAATGCACGTTAGGTTGGGCGGACGTAATTTATAGGATCCTCTGGAACTCTACTCAGCGTACGTGCTCATACAATTCGTACCTACTTATTTCGTTGCTGGTTTTGTACGGCGCGGAATTTCCAGAAAATACAACTTTAGATTCAATTTTTGTCCTCTGCAAATGGCAGCTCTCCTGCGTAACACAAGAACGCGAGCACTCCGGAAGTCTGCAACTTCTAGGTAATGAGATTCTTCAGGATAGCTGGCCTCGTTGTTAGCGTCGTGTATTCTCTATTCACGACCCTTGGCGCTGACCAAATTTTTAATGATGCATAAATTTACGGTTCAGCGAATCTTTTCTCAGCGAATATGTTAGGTGCACATATTTCTCACTTGAACTATTCTGTACAGACGATTTTATTGCACTCGCTTAATGCACGAATTTTCAGTTCTTTAGTAGACTAGACACGCCAGATAAATTTGAATTATGAATGAACTTTACAAAAATCAATTTTGAAAAGTTAGTAATACCATAGGTACCGCCAAGACCCAGCAGAGTCAGGCCTAGCAAATTAGCGCCCGTCTCGCGTGCACCCAGCCTTATGGGAATCCCCTAAATTACCTACCCCTAAATCAAATATTTGCCCCTTGATTTTCGTTTTCACGGAGGATTCGCCCCTTTGGGTAGTGACTAGTGGAAAAACATAAATTAATTTCAAATTAAACTTAACGCCCCGGTCCCCGGGGCCCACCCACCTCAATAAACAGGCAAATTGGCTCGAATGTAGTAGACATATCCCGCCAGCAAATTTACCTACATTAATTTAGCGGAACTTTAACACCTCCTCCCCCAAAACCGGGCGAACCCTAACGATAACGCAACACTGGTCTTCCACGCTGTCGGAGCATCGATGGTGCATGCCACCCCTTTCTAAATCAATTTTAATCCTTAACTTAAATTAATTACGTACTTCAGCCGCCACTGCCGCCGAATATATTATCTGGAGTAAGCAGACTACCACCTTCAGGAGACCCCAAATCAGCCGACGTTGGAGGGTGCGCTTGATTGCTTTAATTTAACGAGTCGAGGGGAAATTAGGCGCATAAGTAATAAGAAATTGCGAGGAAAAATACTTTGGAACCTTTGGAAATAAATGTGAAGTCAATATGATTCTAATTGGTTTTTTAATCGACGATTTTTACGTTTTCATCAAAAATTACTTTCTTTGTAATTTATCCAACTGTTCAAAAGTAAAGAAATGAATAGTCGCATCATGAGGTGAAGGTAACATAGGTAAATGGGAAATTTAACGAGTGTTTAATCAAAATAATTTATTGCCATAAACCAAGACATGACATATGTACATTCTACCATCAAAACTAAAAATGACATAAACAAAAAATAAATATTATACAATAATCCTAAGCGAGAAGTTCAAAACGAATGCCACACATCGTTCTCCGCGCTCAGCCTCTCCCTAAGCCTGCTCCTCTCGATCTCCCTCTCCATCATCCAATTTCTCCTGATGAATCGCTCCGTAGGGTCCATCATCACCTTGGGAATAGGAATTGGATCTGACCTTGGCACCGTGAATCTCGAAGGACACGAACTTGCTGCACCCATGTGAAGTTCCATCAGCTGCTCAAACTGCTTCTCGGTTGAACCGCGTGCACATACAGGGGAAACACTAGCTGAATCCTGGTGCACACTAAACTCGATCGCCTTCTGATTCTTAAACGCCGGATACTTGGAGATTTCCATGATGGTCTTGCGTTTTCTAAGCACTGATAACTTTTTCCCGAAGGGCAGTGTAAAGGACTGACACAACAATCGCAAAAGTTCGCAGATATCGGACATGGCAGACGTCGCAAGTGCGTGTGTTAGGAATGGACGCTTTCTCGAGCCCTTCTGGCCGAAAAAGTGGGGACTAATATTTTCCTTCGTGGAAATGATTGGTGTAGGTTCAAAGAGCATTCTGGAGAAATGGCGATAGTGACTTCACAGGTAAACAAAAACAACTCCTCTCGGCGTAAACGCGCTTAATCCGATTTGGGGATGGGTTACAGCTAATCTAGGTCTTGCTGATCCGAACTTGAACGTCTTTGTTCGAAAGCTTCAGCGTTGCTCGTCTCGGGTTAAGCTGGGGGTATTGTAATGGTTTTGAGGAGATATGACAGGTTTAAAGTCTGGAGGTGTCGTAAAACTGGACAACACAAAGCCTGCAAACGACCCTAAGCTTCCTAATTGACTTCGTGCTGTTGGTAAATATTTTCGACTGAAGATGTTTTCTCCATCTTCGCGTGAGTCACCATGTTGGTCCGTTTTTGAGCGACAAGGCTTGTGTAATTAATTGTTTGATCTAGGGTATATAAACGAAATGGCTGTGTAATTTAGAGAAGAATAAATGTTTTTGGTGTTGTAAATCTGAGATGATTCAGGGCTGGTGGTAATCGTGTGTCACCCAATGCTTGTGGATCAATGAATCATAAGTCGACGAATATTACCATTACGATTTCAAGATTTTAAAAATGATAAAATGAATTATAGCTATCACGTGAGAGAGTTTTGTAGTCAGAGCGCCCTCTGTCCCACTCCGGTGACCATCTTTGGAACTAATTCTTCATGCGCGTCAACACGTTTGACAATTTGAAAACCAACAGGTGAATCTTTCTGTAGCAGATACCAACAAACTGGATTATAGAATCGAGATTTGGAGATAACTCAAGAAAAGTGAATAAAGGCGTAGACCAAAAAATGTACAGTCCTATAGAGAATGAATGGGAGGCATTGATGGTAGAGAAAAAATTCCCAGTTTTAAAGAGGTTGCACGAAGACAGGGCTCACCCGGGGAATTATGCTAATGAAAAAATTAAATCACAATCAAACGCAGACGTACAAAGGAGTCCCATTAAAGTGAATCAATTTAGAGCCGATATGGGTGCCCATTTAACGAACTGGATCCGGCGGGTCTCCGGTCTGGGGGATACAAAACAAATAGGAAGACGGGACCCCCTAACAAAGTAATTAAAACCGGCGATGAATTTAAATAGGAATCCGATCGGACACGCCAGCGCAGCGCGCGGACATACGGACATGTTAGATAGTTTAAACATTCAATTTAAATCAAGACAAGGGGCAATATACAATCATTAAGCAACAACTTTGTCTGGCTGCCGGAGCCAAATGGGGAAATTTAAAAATTCGCTCTTTATGGACGCTACACACCGGACATTTTAAACATAACCTCTACATAATTTAAAGGCCCCTCGCATTGTGTTCTCGCGTTCAAATGCTGGATTGTATGCGCGCTGTCGTTAAGGAATTGTAAGCTTTCGCTCGGCTCTTGCAGCTACTCCTTTGGCGGAGTAAACTAGGAAGCTGCATGCCACCTTGTTTTTCGCTTCACTAAGGGGGAGCCGGGACAATTTTTGATAGGCGAGTTGGTGGAGGTCAATCTTTCAGTTTTGTTGGAGTTCCAAGCTTTCCTTTCTAGCGAAGACCATTCTTTTTTCTCTGTACATGACGAATCTTGCCATTCTGGTTTAGGTCCAATCTTTTCTATTTGGATGACAAAAGATTTTTCAGTCAGAGAGTGTAAATCTCTCCTGATGAAGATCGACAATCTCGTGGTCTACCATCGAAAGTCAATGGTATATTATGGCAAAGGGCAGGCAGATACCTCGGGCTAAAGGGAAGAAGAGGCTCCATTTCCAAGGGGGTCGGCGACTCGGCTTCCTCAATGTCAATTATCATCCATCGCGCAGCCACAGGTTCCCACCTACGGACGACACGACCACCAAGCATCTTCAGCATGGTAATTGACAGACATAGGCAATTTCCGCGATTGTGGAAACGCAGGAAGACGCCTTTTGTCCGTGTACCGGCGGAGAGCAAGCGGCCGAAGCATTCAGAATACCGCCGAGAATGACACGAGAATATAGTGGCCTACCGCAACTTCTAATGCGGCATTTTTGCCCGCTGCCTTTTGAACGGCCGGTGATGCGGCTTGAATATGTAACCGTGCGTGCATACATGCGGGACACTATTAAAGTGCTACCTCTCAAGCCGGCGGATTTATTGGCCGGACAAATTGCGTTGCAGCCGTGCGGACAATGCATGAAAAGCGGCGAATTTCCATAATGGCGGGGCCGAGGGGGAATGCGGACGTCGCGTTTCTGGGGAATCAAACTCCAATCGGACACAAACGGACCTAAATAAACGGGGATGGGGCCGACCAGATAGGATCGGGACTTTATTTTCGACCGGGACCGGAGATCGAGATAAATGCCCCTGGAAAAAAGCCACAAACTTCTGGAGCTCCTCCTTGATTCAGTATTGAGGACGTAAGTTACGACCAGACGTGCGCCCCGACACTTTTTCATCAAAAGAAAGTTAAAGATTTGCTCCCTCGCCGCCCGAATCCTTGAATAAGGAACTGATTTTCAAATGCAGATTTCTCATTCAAGCCCGCGCCCGTGACTCTAATGATTAATTGAAACTGTTCTCAGAAGGGGGTTGGGTTCGTATTTAAAAACGGAAGCTCCCGCCCGTTAGAGAGATTAAAAGAAATCACTTTTTCTGAGTAGCTCCGGGCGACAAGTCATTAGGACTGCGGTGAATGGGGAATATTTAAACTGCCAGATTGAGGAGTCCAATTACTCCGCGACCGCGGTTTAAATCGAATTGGGTTGCGTCCTGGACGAGTATTACCTCGAAAGTGAATTACCTCTACTCGACGTAACCGGGTGGAGCATGTGCGAACTCCTCTAACAAACAAGAGGCTGTATCCAGGAAAAGCAGATTACACACCCTCCCGACTAATCCTGCATTTAATCAGGTGAAACGATTGATTCGCGCCAACTCTAAGACGCCCCCACTTTCCCATTATCCTTCGGCGACCTCGTCCGGCTAACTTTAGACGGAATTAATAGCGAGCCCTAAGCCTCACGACGCAAACATCAAAGTTTTGAAGGAAGGAAGAACTGCAGGGACGTATTATGCAAAACCAAACGTCGGGTCGCCGATTGATTTGCATAGATACACTCCGAGCCGTGGATGGTTCGGAAGTTGGCCCAGGAGGATTTACCTTCGAGAGTCGCCCTCAAATACCGGAGACCGGGCGAGGGAAATTGATTAGCCCTCTATTACGAAAGCGTGCGTTACATCAACCTACAAGCGCGCTTAAAGGGCGTGGTACAAGGTATTTCGCTTAAGAACACTTGTCTTGCGAGATATATTCTCCCAAAGGACTTTCAAGGTGTCTAATACCTCTTAGACCCTTGGGTTGTCACGCTATAAACAATGGTGGCCACATAAATAGATGTAGCCGAATATCTAACAATGGAAAATGGCTAGATGCCAGAGGTGACAATGGATTGGAGTTCAAATAGACAACTACTGACATATTATACCGTGCTAGAATTACATTATGAACCACTTTACTGCAAATATAGGATAACATGCCAAGATTAAAACTTGTGGGACTTGTGGTTCTACTCCACAGGATAGATGTAAACATGGTTACAACTTTTCCATGAATAAAATTCATAAAATAGGATTTGTTTATTATTTATTCGTGGCGACATGGACGAGACTCGTCCCTGCAGATGTCGATCTCCGTGAATTTCAAATCCCCTCAATTAGACCCGTCCATCCGCGAATCGGAATTACAAATTGGAAAACAAGTGACGAAGTCGAGGTGGAGTGCACTAATCCGCCGCGAATTTTAAAATTCAACGGCCCCGCGGGCTGCGACTCCGGATAACCTTATTTTTATTTACGATTTTAAAATTCATTCCGGCCGAGCCGAGAGACGAGCTTTCCGCTTCACTTAGCGAATTAACATAGACGGCCCGCCCTTTGTCATCTTCCCTTCGTCCCACCCCTCGGTGACGGAACAAGGGTTGCGGACTCTTGTCTTCGGGCGCTCAAAGAAAATTCATTTGCCGTCGCCTCGGCGAATGGGAATTTCAATTTTATACGCTATTTTCGGAACGGGACGCCTCTCGGACGGAATACACTCTCTGGCGCAGGGCGAGAGAGCTGACTTTGCAATGGAAATTTCTCCAATTAATTGATGAGGTGGAGAGCCGGGAAAAGGATTGAATAGGACGTCCGCCGCGCTCGAGAGTCTAGGAATCGTGATATTCCGGCTATTGAAATTCTCCGGATTCTTCATTTATTTAAAGCGTGACTTCCATGTTGATAAAGTATGTGGGTACTCAAATGCGAAATTAAAATTTGCACCTAGACGAAGGTGGGCGTCACTACGGACTTTTGGGAGTGAATGCCTCACAACGCATTTGCCTTCGCAAATATCACTGAGTGCATTGGCACAGTATACTGTGGTATGGGCACCTGTTAAGTGCTACCCTAGTCTATCGCATAGCGTCCTAGGCTAAACCTGGGATACGACTATCGTAAGTGGATGTCCAGTAATTTTCCACTGTATTTGTTATGAACATGTCGACTAAAACCTGGTTTAACGTCAAACTGATTTAGTGATTACAAACGCATTAGTGCAACATAAAGTTTCATCCAACGCATCGTGACAAACTCCCAACGCCCTTAGCATTCCGGCATTAGGAAAGGGTGAAAATCGATACCGACCCAGAATCGCCGCTCCAGGTCCGCTTTTCCACTTGATTTGAATATAAGTAGACAGATCGTGATTAATGTTCCAGGGAACTTATTATTTCGGAGCAACATTCATAATCTCCATACTCGGGCGCCATTGTTCCCGGCTCCGGGCAAAGCCCGCACGGCGAAAGATAACAATTCAGTTTGTGAAATGCTGGATGTAGATTTGGCCATGCCATGAATATTCAAAAAGGCGCGGCGGCAGCGCGCGCCAAAAGCCCTAAAAGCGATACCGGCGGCGACGCCTCGCCGGAGCTGCTTCCACGTTTTTCTGATGAATGCTCCGGATGATAAGATGCAAGTTCACTTTTATGCAAATGCGTCAGATGAACCGTGCCCCTGCTTTTTGATTAGCTGTCACAGTGGCCGATTGCGCCGAGTGTATTTCAACTTGATTTGCATGGGAGCCCGATACTAAATCGTTCTCAAGAACCACCTCTGTGGTTTTAATTACAAATGATGAATACTTAAACCTTTGATTATGTGAATGCCATAACCAAAGCTTAAACGTTTTAAATAGAGAGTGCTGAACAATTTTCAACGAATGCAATGCTTTGGTAAGCTCAATATTTTAACTAGACATACACTCCCGCAATCAATCAACCCCTAGCATTATTATATGCGATTTTTTGACCATTTTCCAATGAAATTCAAGTCTCACCATTCAGCATGGATAGTCCTGATTGCAATGAATAATGCGAGCCCTAATGAATAATCTGGGAAGTGCCATTTTCGCGGGCATGATCAGAAAGCCAAAAGGGTTGTTTGTCAAAACTGGGGATATCGTATTTGCCTCAGGGGTGACACGGCCACTCCTATCGAATCGAAAGAGGAATATAAAACAGAAAGGATCGGACTGTGGGCTGGGCTGATCCGCAAATAGTAAATCCTAGAAACACGATATCTCTTGCGCGTGTACACGGATTTCCCAGATTACCTAAAGGTTGCAGGGCGATCCTGCATTTCATGTCCGATATGCGGAATGCAAAATTTATCGAACGACGTTTAGAAGGATATGACTTTTCCTATGCGAGATATCCATAGGTCAAATTGCTGACAACAAAATAGACGATATTATCATATTGGATGTTCAGCGAACCAAGCTCAAACTTATTTAGTACCCAAAAATTAACGTCCACTACAGCCTTCTGATTCGTCTAGATGTAATGTTTCTTGCGTTGTTTATTTAAAAACATTTAAAATTTTATAGTTTTTAGTGTTTGAGTGTCACACATAAAAAACACCGTATGAGCGATTATTTTTACATAAACAACGCAAAGAAAAACATTAGATCTGACAAATCAGACGGGCGGTCTAATACACCCTGTATAGTACCAAATTAAATTTTAATTAGAAAATTTAATGTTTTGGTCCTTTTTCATTCCCTCTGCTTTGACCGAAGTTATTTAAAACAATCGCTAATTACGCGTTTTGCCCATTAATTCCGCATCGGGTTTCGCATGTCTGCAACAACAAACACGGAATGCCACTCATTCCTAATGGATTAATCGAAATGCATAGCTAATAAACCAGATTGAAAAAAACTGCGCAGCACCGAAATAATTTCCAATAACACGACCCCTGGAGAGGAATGAAAATTTCATCAGCCCTACTAGCGGATCGGCGGTGGAAAAAATTACAGTTCAATGGAAAATCCCGGTTGGAATTGCTTCCGGAACGTTGGTCTATTCGTTCTATTCAACCGATATTCCATCGACTCCGTCTGAAGACATACACCCCACGTCGTTGATTATCTCTATAGAAGTATAAATAGGAATAAGATTTTTTACTTCGTGTTTTGATGGACTCTTTATTACTTTTCCGAGTTCCCCTTCCTGGACCTTTATTGGTCTCATTGTGGAGATAAAGCTTGCCTCAATGCGACAAATCAGATTTACTCTCCCATCTCCCACACGAGACCTTGCCCATATATCCTATTAAAAAACCGTATTGAAGGGTTAAAAACCCAGTTTCTAACCTTACCTGTAAGATTTTTAATGTAGGTGAACAATAGTGCTCAGCCATCATTAGAGTCCAAATATAGTAAAATGCTAGGTAGGTGCGGATTAACTAAAAACATCGCTTGAATTGGAATGCAATTCTACAACAATGTTTCGTACGAAATTATTCGTAGAATATTCTCAAATCGTATTTTATACGTGACATCGTGAACTCCCCGGGGAAATTAGCAGTTACCCCCGGAACCACTGCGAATACCAATTAAAAATAATGAGAAACCATAGAGATATCAAATGCACATTGTATTTAATGACCCGTGCTCGCCATAAGAATCGGAATTCAAAGTAGACAACGGACGAGCCGTAAAACGTTTATTGATGTCCACCCGGCTGTACGAAGAGGCTCCATAAAACCATTTTTAATTGGTGGATCGGCATTTGAATACACCCACAACAGAGGGCGCTATCGGTGATAGGATCGGAACTATCACAATGTCCCGGTGACTGATAAGGGATCAGAATTGTAAAATAAAGAACGTATCTCCCGTCACGTCTGGACCTCGTTCGATCGGACCTCTCCACAGTGCAATGCGATAGAACGGTGGAGGTTTACACGACCAGACGGCCGTCCTCCTCGGATGCTGTTTAATTAAATGGTGGCCACCTCAGGACTTGTATCCTTAACCGCGCTCCTTGACAGGTTAACTTACATTTGACCAGTCGTGCCTCGTGTATCTCTAATTACATTAATTTATTCTATTGGTTTATTGTTTGAATATGTCACGTTAGTCGCCTTGTCGAGTTGATCTTTGTTAGGCTACACTCCAACTGGACTACTGAATGCATTAAACATTACGTGGGCGTAAGTGCATTTACTGGTGGTCCAGCTTCACCACAACAACCCTGGATGATTGTTGCACTCATCATTTTAATTCGAACTGAGCAACGTTTTTTACCCTAAAAACCAATTCTAAGCGATTTTTATATCTTAACCAAAGAGTAGCGAAGAGATATTAACAACCCCAAAAAAGCTGACCGATGTCTCTGAGCATATATGGCAATTATTAAATATCATACTACTTTCTACTACAACCCCAAAGAAAGATATTTTAACAACCATGACACCAAGTGATCTTTTGACTAAAGCAACCCCAATACTCATGATTTAGACTCCACAAACCTAACCAACTGATTTTTTATTGAACTAGTTCCAAAATCAACATTCAAACAAAGCGCTCTCCTGCGTTTGGCAGCAAATAATGTATTTATTGCATTTTAAAAATTCAACTACGATTCGCCCATTGATTAATGAAAATTTAAACACGCGGAATTGCAGAGCACTGTATAAATCCACCGCCGCGCGATCATAAAACATCGCGCATTTATTTCAAATCGAATGACATTTTAATTCGTCCGCACAAAGCGGACGATTTATAACGTCCAGCCACGGCCCGTCAAAGTGGCATTTTCGGCGACCTTTCGCCGTAAATTATCACGTTTAAATGTACTCGCGGCCCGGATCCTAAACAAGCGCCAAACTGGAGCCCATCAACTCCGATTTTCCCAGGGCAATTTTAATTTCGTGCACGGAACGTAATTATAACTTGGTCCGGACGCAACGAGCCGATGCACTGGGGAACTTTATTAATTTATGAGTTTAATAACAAAATAATTGTTTGCGCTCCGGGGCTCTAAGGGCACACATCAACAAACGGATTAAGCGGGGAGCAGTGCGAGAGGACGCGTGTTTGTGCATTGGCTAGGGACGTGACGAACTCCAATCGGCACTAATGGCGCAAGTTCGCGGCTTTTAATTGCCCAACTCGCGCCTTGTATCAATACAATGCACTCCATCGAGGGAGATGGCTGCGTGATACGGAAAGTTCCCGACTTACGGCTGCCGCCTCCAACTAAATATGTTATTACGTATTATGGCATAAACCGTGCTCTTAATTACGGAGCAGGCTTCTGGGAGTGCGGATGCTTCAACTGCGGGATTAGAACAGTGGAGATATGCATACACAGGGTGGGGCAATAGTGTGGAGTCCTTCGACCTTCCTGATCTGAGCCTAGAGATACTATAATGGTACCTATAGGCAATACGAACAATTTGTTCAACGGGAAAAATATTCATATTTAATTTAATCGGAGATTGTGGATTATAAGGGATGAGTAATCTTTTTCATCGAGGAGGAAAGTAATTTTAAGCCTTCAAAGTCTCTTTTTTAATGAACACTCGCAATTAAATGGACATTCAGCAGAGAGTTTGCATCTAAAAACACTTTAATATGTACTTTTGCCTGCCTATGTCTCATGATTTCAGAATCACTATAAATATTACTTTGTTATAATAATAGACGCAGCAAAGACCGCTTCCATTTTCAGAACGGCAACAAAAAAACTCCAATTAAATATGCATTATGAATCAATTTCGCCGGCATATTTCACTTAATAACTTCAATGGGTATCGATTCTTATCTAACCGGTGCCTTTCCTATCGGGTGATATATCAAACATTGTTCTTTGTGGAATTCCCACGCGATAGTTTTATTACCCCGATCGAGCTTTCCACGTGGCCATTCAGCGTTTCCAAAGCTGGGAAATTCCCACGGAGCAAGCAAAAACGACCCTAAGGCGAAAAGGACAAAAAGGGCACGCAAGGATTGCATTTGCTTACAACGAGAAAATTGAAACAGACGTTACCGAGCTGGGCACTTGTTATTCTAATGAATTCAGAATCCTTGCGCGAAGTTTCGCCTCCCCCAAAAACAACTTCAATACTTTCTCGGTTCAGTTGAGAGGGAATAGTTACTGTATACGTAAAGAGCCAGAGGAGCTTAGCCAAATTTGACATGCAAATGTTTTGCCGGCGCTGCTGCGGCGTCTTCCTTTTTCGGTGGCATCCGCCCCACCAACTTGGGATATTATTTTCGGGCGGATCCTCCGCAACTTGGTTGCTCGCAAATTGAAGATTTATTCCCCGAATGGAATGCAATTACGGCGGGCCCGGGTTGAAAACGCGGCCCTCGTACCGCGCAACGCATTATCAAAACAAACACACGAGGAAACGCAGTAAATCTCAATTCGCTAATGCAACAACGCGAGGACAAGAAGATTGCGATTCTCACTCCGGCCAATTATCGTACATCAAAAGCGGCGAATTATAACAATTTTAATCTTGGGAGCGCTGCAAATTGCCCACCTCGCGTTACCCCGGGACGTTTGAGCCAGAGCGAAAGGTTTTCATCCTGCTAATGCTGGTGGTTGAGAGTCATTGGAGAAATTCGTTCTTGGAAGCACTCAATCGCCTTTTTCGCACTTCGAGTTCTAATGGAGTTCATTAGCTCCAATATGGCTATATTCGTTTGATTACTTTGTGTTATCAGCACATGAGTTGGATGAATAAGATTCAGTTTAATTTTATTATTTGAATTCTGAAATTACAATGTACGTACAATATTTATTTCTGTGTTAGGTAATTTTTCTCTAGTTGATGCAATGGACCTGTGATTCCTTGTTCCTTTCCGTATTATGATTTTTTTTCACATTCGAGTTAAACCACACGAAACTTTGACAAAGGTTGCGATACTCAGGTTTATGTAAATGTCGCGTCAGCCTCAGCATATCAAAACTTGGACTGAGAAATGAGAGCAATTTTTCAATGTTAACCGTTGCGTCACGCATAACTTTTCTAACAAATCTTGAAAAGCGACGGCAATCCTTCATCGTCGTTTTATACAATGTTGAACTTCACGACATGCCCTGTTTCAGTTACAAATTGCTTATTAATTCAAATTCCACATCTCTGCGTCCTTGGTAGGGCGCGGTTCCTATTTGTCAATAAAAATTGTATTTCTAAAAATCAATTAGCCATGTAATTTTTCTCGAATAAAATTAACGTGAATTTCACGCTTGCATGGCCATTGCGAAAATATCCAATGGTATCACAAGTGGGTATTCTTCAAATAAAATAAAATTATGGTCTGCATGATGCAATCTCTTGGCTGATGGTCGCAGCTCCAGTTCCTGGATTGATTTTCTACATCAGGCCTGTTCTTACCAGTATACTACTCGAATAAAGATGGCGCTTGTGCAAAGAGCGAATATGAACATTTAAATTCTTTATAGGTTTTTCCAGTATGCGAAAACAACACCTTACCTTCTCAACAAAAATTAATTAAAACATTATTTTTAAGAAACCTAAACTGATTGCATTTAAATCAGTCAAATTGATTTGCGGATTATTTGAGTTTCGAGTTCAGTCATTGGAATAAATTAACTTCGTACCTCTAGGACGGCTGGGATCATGAGGTTCCAAGCACCGTCTGGTAAATTCAGCCGCATTTTCTAAAACCCTCGAAATACTTTATTATGACAGCAGAATAAAAAAATACTTCATCTCAGTTATTACAAGAGTTAGTTCGCGTCTCACAGTATAACGTTGTTGCGCATGTACTTGCTACCGACGTACTTCAGAATATTGACCATGAACATCCATGACAGTATGTAGATCGCCAATGCGAGCAGTCTGAATTCCAGAGTGTTGTCCTTGTGGGTCAAGACAGCTGAAACGAAGAGTGTCCCGAAAACTAGGCGCATCACCATGTAGACGACCATGAAGAACACTTCGACGGAAGTGTACAGTACGGAGTTGTGGTAGCCGGCTGTCCTTATGAACCACCTGAGCTGCAGTAGTGGATTGGAGACTTCCAGACAACCCAAAGCACAAACGGATTGACTGCCCGAGTACGGCTGGGTGATTATGCGCCACAGGGAGAAGCAGCTGAAGCAGTGGTGCGAGATCATGAGTGCCGTTTCGGACTGGTAGTACAAGCACCATACGAGGTCGAACAAGAAGTAGCCCAAGCTGTAGATGAGGAGGAACGTTTGAAACTGCGTTTGTCTAGACGTCCAAAAACACCGTTCGTTCGACAGGCACTGGCTCACTCCAAGGATGGCGGTAGACACCCCGTGAGTCATGGTCACTATGCGGTTGCAGAACTCGGCGTGCTGCTTAGGGAGGAACCAGCACACCATATTGTAATAGAGGATCCAGAAGAGAAGACTCACAAGGAAACCGTAATGTTTGACATGTGCTGGGATGATGTAATCCGAGGTATCACATTCCATTTTGGGGCTTTTGTCAGTGTTGCACGTGGAATTTCAATTTTGACATTTTGTAGACAGATTGGATAGTGAGCAATATCGATCGCCATAGCCTTGGGAAAAATCCGTTTGATGTTTGAAAGTTATTTGACAATTTTCCAGCCGTCGTTTTCAAGAACTACTCTGGTTTTAGTCTAGGCGCCATGAAACCGTCGAGTTTGAATAAAGGTGCTTTCCATTTGGAAGAAAAGTGCCAAGTGTCCGCGAAGGGCAGCCACTGTTTGAAATGTCTCGTAATGAGGTGTCTGTGGATGGTGACCGTCAACATGTACGACATCATGGGTTTGTTGGACATCGCGCCTTGCGGGACTCTGCATCCGACTAGGCCTTATGTTAGCTGTGGCCCTAAGTAGCCGAATCACCGAATTGCTCTGCCCTTAAGTAACCGTATCATCGAATATCTTCGCCCTTAAGTAACCGAATCATCGAATATCTGTAACCTTATCCTTCTGTATCACCGTTCAACCGAGGATTTGGGTTTCCGCATTATTAAATAGTTGTGCCTTTACATAGCTGAAGCACCAAATGTCTGCATATTTGGGTAGAGGCATCACCAAAGAGCTGTGCTCCTAACAAGCCGCATCACTGAATAGCTGTTTTAAAAAATAGGTACTTGAGGGAATTATTTTTTTTAAGGAAGTTACCATGAATAATCGATGTTTGAAAATTTGGAGTTTTCTGTCTGCACGACTTGAAATAAAACTACATTCTTTACTTTTCGTGGAGTCTTTTCCGTCCCCTTTTTAATACTTGTCTTACATTAATGTTGATTCTAGACGACTTCAGATATTCACTGTAAGGTAACCACCAGTCATTTTTATCACAGTTTGTTAGTATATCCTCATCGAACGATTTTGGCGTGAAGTCACTTTCTTTTTTGGAGCAATCATCGTCCCAACTGTTGTGATCAGTTGCGAGGATTCTAGGAACACCGTGATATGCGAGCCGCGCTTCTTTGCTCATGATAACGATGTCCCCAGTGTGGAGGAACAAGGCGGTCGGTTTGATATCTATCGTTCTACCTCCAAGGAGGAAAATAGCTGTTTGTCCAAAACTGGAATTTTTATTTTTATTGAATTTACTGATGCGAATTTTCAATTCACTGTAGACAAATTCCCAAAAATAACGCTTGGGTTGATCACATTCGAAACTCTAATTTGGGGAACTAACAAAAGAAATAATAAAGGAATCATTTTGGGAATGATAACGGAACAATTTTGGGAATAGTAAAAGAAAAATTTTGAGAAATTATTTAAATTAATCACAAGGACAAAAGTGAAGTTGGGTTTTAGGGGAAATGGACTGCAACGAGAATTGATAAAATGGACTGCAAGGAAAAATTCGGATAATTGTAATGTAAGTTGAAACCTATTATGAGACAGTTAAATGCCAATTTGGAATGAGTTCTTTTTACGAAACGAGTTTTATTTTGTCTCACACCAAAAACGTCATACCTAAATGAAAATAGCGGAGCCTCCAAATTTTGTTCTGAGTGATCCGTATGCCCCGATAACGTTGAATCCATATGGTAATAATTGACGATAGCAGCTTCAGCTTCGAAGTTATCAAAATCCAATCGTTTCGCAATGAACTTGCACATTAATTTCAAGTCGGGAGGGAATTCGCTCTTGAAATCATCACTATAAATCTGTTGAAATTAATCGACTGCGATTTATTGTTCGTAGGATTTCAAATGATAATATTTAACCCGTTATTTGGAAAAGTTGGAAATTTTGTCCCAAAAGAAGCAGAAATACCTTCGTATCCCAATTATGATGATAACCAAACGTAACCCATCTTAACCGATTCAAAAGCTTCATATCTCCACTTCTATGGCACACATCCCACCAATTCTCATCATCAGACAATACATTGTGAGGATCCAAATTAGACTTGTTCGGTTTCCTCGGATAATCCCGCAAACACCGAGCAATCCAATACCTCTGCCCTTTATTAGTGAACGGATTCTTTATGAACATCAAACCTGGATTATCTAATATCTGGTAGACGTTCCATTCATTTGCGGGTTTCAATCCATTAAAATACTCCTTAGTTTCCTTTATAATAACTTTGTAAAGGCGAGGATCTTCAGACGAAACTTCATTACAATTAAGCACATTGTCGAGGTTTGGCAGTGGTTTTCTCGACTTGTAATATTTAAAACTATCACGAAACATAATTATCACGTCAGAAATTACAACAATTTACGGTTTTTTGGTCACATTTTACAAAATTTCGTTTTGACTGTAGATACGTGCGGAACATAACCTAAAAACGTCAAAGTGACATATGTCATGGACTTAATGCGACAATCAGCGTCATCTATACTTGATTCGAGGTTCCAGCAAATATGACGTCTTTGGTTCGAGTAGCAAAAAAATAGAACGCTGTCATCACTAACGCATATTACAGAACACTAACAAGAATTATCGATTCCTGTAACTTGAGCTTCGCTGATTTCCCCACAGAGGTCAAAGTTTTATAAATTACAGGAATCTTTCTAATATTCACATGAAGAGTCAGCTGACTTGAAAATATTGGGCTAGGTGTGAAGAACTTTTGGTCGAGAAAATGTCTGGAAAGGAAAGGTTACCGATTTTCCCTTCTAGAGGGTAAGTTTATGCTTCGTTTATCCTCAAATTACATTGGAATATTCCAAGCTAAGGATTTTCGCCTGTCTCGTGCCCTGTAAGGGAGTAACCCATTACTTTAGTGACCCATATATTGGCTTTTAGGGCCCAAATGTTGATGAAATCTAGGCTGAAGGGTGCCCAGAAGGGTCACAGTTTACTGAAGAAGAAAGCTGATGCTTTGCAAATGAGGTTCCGTATGATCCTCAGTAAGATCATTGAGGTAAGTTTTATCATATTGATTTACCTTACGTGGATTCACCTGTAGCACGTATTCATTTATCGATGTAATTATACAAATCTCAATAATTCGTGTCTTGCAGTCCTTTATTTAATACATTCCTCATTGGATCATACTTTACTTTATGTCCTTTATTTCCATATAGAATTTTATTATTGCAGAGAGCATTTTTTTGTATGTAAATAGATTAAATACTAAATTCAATCATCATTCAGTTTTATCATCCAACAACTCTAATTGAAAATACGAAAAATAAAACCATTCCAGACTAAAACTCTCATGGGACAAGTGATGAAAGAAGCAGCTTTCTCTCTGGCCGAAGCTAAATTCACAACGGGAGATTTCAACCAAGTTGTGCTCCAAAACGTAACAAAGGCCCAAATAAAAATCCGCACCAAGAAAGACAATGTGGCTGGTGTTACTCTTCCAGTATTTGAAAGTTACCAAGATGGTACAGACACCTACGAGTTGGCTGGTTTGGCCAGAGGTGGCCAACAGTTGGCCAAACTCAAGAAAAATTACCAGAGTGCTGTCACTCTCTTGGTTGAACTTGCTTCTTTACAAACTTCTTTCGTGACTCTCGATGAAGTCATCAAAATCACCAACAGAAGAGTAAACGCTATCGAGCATGGTAATCCATCCATGAGTTATACTCTTCAAAACAGAAATTTCATTACTATTGCATTTGCAAATCACATTAATTTACTGGCAATTTTTGAAATTGAAATTCCGAAATTATTTAAAAATGTTACTAATTAACTGTTCAAAACAAAGTTTTCAAAAGAGTGTATTGTATCTGTCATGCTGTATGTAACACCCCTTAAAAATCATGGCACATCGAAATTGTTAATTTTGCTTACAGTAATCATTCCAAGAATCGAACGCACATTGGCTTACATTATCTCCGAACTCGACGAATTGGAAAGAGAGGAATTCTACCGTTTGAAGAAAATCCAGGACAAGAAACGTATAGCCCGTGTTAAAGCGGAGGCCCATAAAGCTGCAATGTTAGCTGAGGGAAAATTGAGCGATGAATCACCAGCTAATATGCTTGATGAAGGAGACGAAGATATCCTGTTTTAAATTACACTCAACAATAATACTTTCGCAATATTATGTATATTTCACGCCGAGAGTCGATATATTTGAAGTTTTGTTGGAATTTTAAAATCAGTTTTATGGAATTTTGGAATCAATTTTGTTACAAATTTTTAACCAATTTTGATGGGATTTCAAATCTATTTAATTGAACCCTCAAAATCTTTTTTGTTGAAGTTTCAAGAATTTTTTCGTTGAAATTGAAAAAAATTGCATGAGCATTTTGCTATAAGGTTTTATTTCACATGAATGAAGTTTTGTATAAATGTACATAATTTTGTCATGTTCTTCATCGTGTGATTCGACCTGAATGACTTACATCCACTGAAAAGATATTAAACAGGGAAACCGGTAGTGGGTTTTATTTTTCACATGAAACTCGCTGGAAATTTATTAGTCGCTTACACCGTCATTAGATTTTAAATTGATATTCCACAATTTTGTGTGAGTCATAAATTTAAGACCTGTATCTATTTTCGTTTTATCAGAACGGGGATCATATGATTTACTCTTCTGTATTATGTAAATTATATGGACTCGAGTGTGAAGCTTGAAATGTTGACGCAGATAATTGTTATTAAAATGTTTTAGAATGTTGTATGGCATTTGAATTTGCTTCATTCAAGTTTTCTTATTTCAATTATACCATCATCAATGCAATGATTGCGTCATTACGAGGTCACTACTGATTTCATAATCCACATTTATAGCAAAAAATATTCCATTTTAGTGATTAAGATAAGGAAGATTTAGAGTACCAAAAGTGGTCTAGTTGTACATTTGTTCTTAGATGTATTAAATATTGTTGAATGTATTGGACGTTTTTTCTTGTTCTTCTAATCTAATTTTCCTTATAACCAGTGAATCCTAAAACTTACTATTTACAACCTATTGATTCTCTTGTCATCAGTAATGATTATTCGTTCTTAATGAATTTATAAAATATTGCCCTTGAATTTTCGGTTTTTGATAATTTCGTAATAATCATAAAAGGCATTAAACATTCTTTAACCCTCGCAATACCAAAATAGACCAGTAGTAACCTAAAATTAATTTATTATCTTGCCATTTCCAAATTTAATAAAAACCATTTATTATCATGTAAGAACATTTGTTAATCAGTATTGATCCAACATTTTTGTTTGTCTTGACAAAACCTTTGTTACTTCTAAGTAAATCATCTGATCTAACTTTTGTAGTTTTATGTGCAACCTCCAAAAATAAAACATATTCTTCGTATACACTGTTGGGAATATTTCCCACGTTTTCTTCTACAATATCTTATATCTCAATATCGCAATGAGTTGCAATTCACGTAAAAAAATAATCGTAAATTTCACGAGTTAGAAAATCACTATTTACGAGTTGAATATGCTAATATTTTGTCAATAACTGTCATAATTCATCAACATCCATACTTTTTGTGTTTTTCATAACAATCACGAGAAATGTGTATAGCAAATGAGCAACGAAAAGTGTTGCTAAATAGAAACGTTATATTCACGTGGATAGTACTACATATTACATTGCCTTAAAGGTTTATGTGCTACTTATATTAAATTTAAGCGAGGATGGACAATAAGTAAACAGCATATTGATAAGGGAATGTAATGTTTTATAGTTAACAATTAAACAACAACAATTAAAGAGAAAAATAAAAGAGACATTCAAACCAGAACGTTCATTTCGCATCTCATTCTAGTGAAAAATTAGATTAACTACTTCATTCAATACACCCTTTATTATCAATGCTCACTTAATTTTAATATAGCTCCTAACTTCTTATCTACTGCGTTTAGACTTGAAATTTTCCATAGGTGATTGAGAAAACTATAGAAATTACAGGGCCGTCATTAAAGCGGCATAATATTTAGAAAAGAATTGTCCCAACAAATATGAAAAACTCTAAAGGGCAACCACTTTTCGAAATGCATGAAATTGCAAACACTTTTTGAGAGTACCTAGGCGACAACAACTAAAAAATTGTAAAACCTCCAATAAATTACGCCGCATCCAATTAATTGACAATTTCATCGCGAAACCCACCCCCTTTTATTTAGGTGAAGCATCGCCCGACGCCGCATTCATCTGGGAAAACTAATCGGAGGAAAATTCTCATTAATTTCGTCTTATTCCCCGCACACAATCCAGAAGCGTATCCGCGGAAAATTCCCTCGCATTTTCGGTCCTTTTCACCAGCAACCAGCGTTAAAGGTTAACAATCGGCACTTGAAATGCTGACGTTGTTGGAAACTCGAAGCTATTCAATTTTTTTTCTAAAAGAGTGATTGATGGTGGTGGGTTGGCGAGCGCCAAACGAACGATATGGTTTGGCAAAAAGTTGGAATCAGGACCTGCGTTGCAATTCCCGGGCGTTGCTAGAAGCAACAGGACAGAGATCACGTTTAGTTTTCGCCGAAAGCCGGAACTGGAAGGACCTGGAAGGAGCTCTGGATTGAAGGGATCCTGGCAGTTGGGATCTGTTGCGAAAAACATCGAAGTTCCTCGAGAGAAGAAGGTGAGAGTTCGGGTGGCAACTTTTCATATTGCTATGAATAAATCTCGTATTGAAATAATGGTGAGAGTAAATATCGAATTAAAGTTTTCCTTCAAAATATTTCCTTTTTTATTAGAGTGAGGACCAGTAGAAACTTATTTAAGTGGATTGGTTTCAGTTCCTTAGTTTATAAACTGCTATATTTTAAAAATGTTTAAATTTTGTATTTGCATAAAATTTTCAATGTTGGATTTAGAATGTGCAACGAATTTATCAGGACTGGAAACTTATTGAAAGTAGGTACTTAATGTAATTGAAATTTTTCCCCAGTATTTTAGGATTTTCGTGTTTTTTTTTGCGTAACGAGCGGACGTGTCCTAAGGGCTCTTTTAATATCGCGTCTTATTAAATGAAGATGCAGTACTAAAGGCAGCCAACTCGGGGCGATATAACAAAAGTAATGAGGGAGTCCTTGAAGAAATGCTCCTGAAAACAATTAGGCGCGCAACAATGGGAGGGTAGTTTTACGGAAGTTTTTCCATCACTAAGGGCCATCAATCTATCCATTAAAATGTGCTTTTTTCCATTGTGTTCTGCGGACGTCCAATTCGCAGCTAATGGTCTGCGCGAAACGAGTGGAAATATTTCCGGCTGTGGAGGTGTCTATTAATAATTTTGGAGCAATGTTAGTGATCGGTTATTATTGCACAAAGTAGCTGCGTGCTGCGTAATTTTATATGGAGCATGGCAAGTCTCCTGCAGTAGATAAGAGCTGTATTTGATTGAAATTATGGATTGTTTGGATTTTTCCTAGTAGAGTTTTTGACAATACGGCCAGTTCTCGAAGCCATGATGTCTAGTTTTCAAAGAGGTCGACAGATCTCCAAGGAGTTATAATACAAACTTCCTCAACTATTTTAACTATTGATTTTTGTGTGGTTTTAGAAATTATTAACGATTCATTACGTCTTGTTCTCATATCCCCCCTCCCATCTTCAATAATATGGATGGTATTTTGTTTTATTTTGGCTTGGTAATTTTGACTTATAGTGCCAAAAATGACTAGTTCTGTTAAAATTAAGAACTAATCACACTGGAAATAAAGACTAATGCCATATTTTGATTCGTTAAGTTGCAATGGAATTTCATCGAATAACTGAATCCAGATTTGACGACGTGATTCAGCATTTAAGGGAAAGTTTCCCAGATGAACCATTGAACCAAAGCGTCGGACTTTGCGTTAAAGGACAACCATGCGAACTCTTGGAACACCACGATTTGACAACAATGCAGGAAGGTTACTCCCTCATGGCAGTCGATTCCAAGACTGGAGAGGTAAATGCAAGATTACACAATCATTAAAATTCGGTCGACATTTCGGAAAAGCGTGATAAATCTACGATTTGAATTACAAATTATAACTCTTCCCCCAAACAAGAACAAATTGTCTTTTGGAGGTTTACGTTTTTCTTCCCAGCTCACGATCTCCCAAACAATATATTCAGCTGACGATTTGTTCAGCCGGTATTAGGGTCGGATTGACTACTCCAGTAAGCCGACAGTCGTTGGACGCCCTTTATTGGAATTCCCTTATATCTCCATTTAATGAGGCGCATTTTTCAGATTGCCGGGGTCGCCCTGAACGGAATAGCAAGGCGAGGCGAGGTGGAGAAAGCGCTGGAGGAGATGAAATCCATAAACAATATTGCCTATCATCGAATATTTGGCCTGCTTTATACGGCGAATAAAGACCTAGACCTTTTTTCCAAATATGACGTTGAAGAAATATTCGAACTGAGGATTCTTTCGGTCGGGGGAAATTACAGAGGAAGAGGAATAGCCAAAGAACTCTTCCTGAGAAGCGAACTGATTGCCGAAGAACATGGACTAAAAGTGAGTGCCGAAAGCAACAATAACAATTATAATTGTTTCTACGGCAGAAACCAAGAAAAGAATTACTTTTTGCACGTCTTCGAGATTAACAAAAGAAGAAGCAAATTCCACTTCACTTCCAAAGCGAACTGCCCTGGTAATCCATTCAAATTAAAGGAAAACTTCCCTAAGGCTCAAGACAAATTAGAATTTTCCACAACTTGTTCTCAGAGTGGCCGAAAGGGGCTTTCTCTATAATTTGCAAGTGAAATTCCCAAAGGCCTAAACTTTAGGCTCACTAACAACTTCTGCGTAACGAAAAAGCTTGCCAAAGTACAGCAAATTACGTGAAGTGATATTTGATAATACAAATATCTATAAGTTGTTTGAGTTTCCTTTACGAATAAAATTTTCATCATTTCTTGGGAATATTGGACGAAATAATCCCGTGAAAATTTTTCCTCACAAAATAGATTGTTCAAAATCCTTTGCATTTTTGTTCCAGATAATTAAAGTGGACGCCACCAGCTACTTCACTCAAAAAGTCGCTGAAAGCCTAGGGCTGTACGCAGTGAAGGAAATCAGATACGGAGATGCGAGAGATGAAGAGGGGAAGAAGATTTACGATACTAAATCGCCACACGACTTTTTCAAAGTTATGATGAAGCTCCTACCGTCCAAGGCGACGCATTGAGTTAAGGATTGATGCAAATTTTAAAAATCTCTCAACTCAAAACAACAGGGACCATTTTAAGGTCCAATCCGAGTCAGATTATTGATTTTTACGATTGATTCAAAATTATTAAGAGCAACCCGATTACTAAATTTCACCAAAGATTATTTGCGTTTGAAAAGAATAATATAAAACATATTTATGATTACAAATCAAATACCTAAAAACGACAACGGAAATTCAGTTTAAGCTGAAATTCTCTTGTCATTGCTCGTAGAATTATCTCGCGGCCTAAAGATCAGACCGAAGAGTTAAATTATTTTCAGAGTAATGTTTATACTGCCACTGCCATGCAGAATAAGACATTGCCGAATTCCCTTTTAACAGAATAAATATGCTTAGAAAGTACAGACCACTGTGTGGTGTTTACGAAAAAGGGCAGTGCTGGTCACTGAAAACGAGTCCTGTTCATTCATATCGTATCTATCTTGAACTTTAACCACATCTACATATATTTATAATGAGAATTTTAGCACGAATACGATATTATTTGTTACGAAAGAGTTTTCTCGCTGCAATTCATTGGAGGGCGTTCTACTACTCTGCAAAACCTTGAGTGTTTGAAGAGTACACGAGTATTAAATGTTAATATTTCTATAACATGTACGGCCATTCGTTTAAATGGTGAGACAATAAATCAGCATTCGGTGTGCACTTTCATTTATAATCCATATCCGTTTTAATCCTAAGCGATTTCCTCTCCATCAGCATCCAGTCAATAAAGTTTCTGGAGGGAAGGGCATCGTAATTATTTAATTACGTGTGCCCTCAAGAGCAAACCATGAGTTTCATGTATAAAACGTAATGGGATCGATTCACTCAGATGTTATATAACTTGACGAAATTGCGACAAAAATTTTCAAGATTAAAGACGTGAATATTTGATGTGTCACCTTCCCTTTATCCAAAATTCTCCGAAAGCGGCGTCTTTATAAATGTTGTATAAGCAAAAAATTCAATCAATATCTCCAAAAATGCGCAGACGGACGAACGGACAGATGGACGGGTCCTTACAAAAGTAATGAGGGAGCCCTTTAAGAAATACTCTTGAAAACAATTACCTATGCCACAAGTCTTCTGCTGTGGACAAGAGTTGGATTTGATTGAAATTGCCTGATGGTTGACAAGTTGACTTTTTGAAGATAGGGAGGAGTTTTCGAAGCTATAACACAGAATATTAATACTCTGTGGCTATATGTCCAGTTTTCAAAGAGGTCAAGAGGTCTCCAAGGAGACATAATACAAACTTCCTCAACTAATTATTGACTTTTGTGGGATTTGAGAAATTATTTACAAATCCCTACGTCTTGTTTTTATACTCCCTCCCTCCCATCTTCAATAATATGGCTGGTATTTCGTTATATGTATTGTGGTTTTGTAATGTTAACTATGTATATAGTATACTGTGGTGAATGAGAGGGGTAGAAATGTCGTGTAGTTGGGGTTATGAATAAGGATCAGAAATGGAATGCACTTTTTCTCTGTACGAAAATTAATCAGGGTTGAACTGTAGCAACAAGGCTAGGTGGACAATCTGGTGATAAGCTTATTGCTGCCACCATAGATAAGCTTGCCGATAAGCAAGATATTGCGGAGGCTATAGACAAAACATGGCCAAAGTGGTCAAAGAGTAGGACACAATACTTTGACCAGACGATAAAATTTTAACAACATCAAAAAAGAAAACAAAGTAAGTGGGGAAGGAAACGAAGTAGGGAATGTGAAGTTGGGATCGAACACTCAAGAAGTCTATTCACAACAGAAATCGCAGCGCTTAGCAGGTTAGGTTAGGTTAAACTAATTAGTGTAAAATTGGGAGCTTTGTGCTAACACCATTGGAAATGAAGACTTTAACCCTTTATGTCCAAGCATATTCAAAACTTAGGAAACCCTACATATTTGTGAAGTTTCCTGCAATTTTTTATCACTGAAGCTTAATTTTTTTTTAAGTCCCGATCGGACACAAAGGGTTGTCATATATTGATGCGTTTAGTTGAAATGGAATTCCAACGAATAACGGAAGCCAGATTTGAGGACGTGATCCGGCATTTAAGGGAAGATTTCACTGATGAACCATTGAATCAAAGCGTCAGACTGTTCGTTGAAGGACAACCACGCGAATTATTGGAACACCACGATTTGACTACGCTGCAGGAAGGTTACTCACTCATGGCAGTCGATTCCAACACTGGAGAGGTAAATGATGTATGCAAGATTACACGATCATTAAAAATTGGTCGATATTTTAGAAAAGTGCAATAAGTATTGGATTTTAATTACAAATTATAATTGTTCCCCCAAACAAGAACAAATTATTTTTCTTCTGGAGGTTTACGTTTTCCTTCCTAGCTTACAGCCCCCCAAACAATATAGCTGACGATTCTTTCAGTAGGGTAGAATTAGCTACACCAGAAGTCGACAGTCGTTGGACATCCTTTATTGGAATTCCCTTAGTATCTCCACTTAGTGAGGCACATTTTTCAGATTGCCGGGGTCGCCCTGAACGGAATAACAAAGCGCGGCGAAGTGGAGAAAGATCTGGAGGAAATGAAATCCATAAACAATATTGCCTATCATCGAATGTTCGACCTGCTATATACGGCAAATAAAGATCTGGACCTTTTCTCCAAATATGACGTTGAAGAGATATTCGAACTGAGAATTCTGTCGGTTGGGAGAAAGTACAGAGGAAGAGAAATATCGAAGGAACTCTTCCTAAGAAGCGGGGTAATTGCCGAAGAACATGGGCTAAAAGTGAGTGCCGAATCCAACAATAACAATTATAATTGTTTGTATGGCAAAAACTTGGAAAAGAATTACTCATTGCACAACTTCGAGATCAACGAAAAAAGAAGGAAATTTCACTTCACTTTCAAAGGGAGGTGACTTGGTAATTAATTCAAATTAAAGGAAAACTTCGCTAAGGCTCAAGACAAATCAGAATGTTCCACTTGTTCTCAAAGTGGCCGAAAGGGGGCTTTCTCTTTCATTTGCAAGTGAAATTCCTAAAGGCCTAAACTTTAGGCTCAATAACAACTTCTGAATAACTAAAAAGTTTGAGATGGTACTGCAAATTACGTGGAGTGATATTTTATGATGGGGAATGTCTACAAGTTGTTTGCATTTCCTTTACGAATAAAATGTTCATCATTTCTTGGGAATATTGGACGAAATAATTCCTCCAACACTTTCCCCATAAAATAGGATGTTCAAGCCCTTTGCATATTTGTTTCAGATATTTAAAGTGGACGCCACCAGCTACTTCACTCAAAAAGTCGCTGAAATCCTGGGGTTGTACGCAGTGAAGGAAATCAGATACGGAGATGTGAGAGATGAAGAGGGCAAGAAGATTTACGATATTAAATCGCCACACGACTTTTTCAAAATTATGATTAAACTCCTACCCGCCAAGGCGACGCATTGTGTTACGGATTAGTAAAAACTTTAAGAGCCAATCCGAGTCAGATTCTTGATTTACGATTTATCCAAAATCTACATAGATTTATAATGAGAATTTTAGCACGAATACGATAGTATTTGTTACGAAAAAGAATTTACTCGCTGCATACTCGGCAATTGGAGGGCGCTCTACTGCTCTGCAAAACCTTGCGTATTTAAAGAACACACGAGAACTAAATGTTAATATTTCAATAATATTAAAGGCTAGTATAGGATAGTCTGATAATATGTACGACCATTCGATTGAATGTTGAGAAAATAAATCGGCATTCGGTGTGCTCTTTCATTTTTAATCCATATCCGCCAGAAATCCTTAATCCGGAGCGATTTCCTCTCCACCAGCATCCAGTCAATAAAGTTCCTGAAGGGAAGGGCGTCGTAATTAAATTTCCATCGTGCGCCCTCAGGAGCAATTCACTCAGATGTCATGCAACCGACGGAATTCCGACCGGAGACGTGTAAGCGCGAAAATGGGGAGGTTTATCAGGTCTCGGGACGATTATATTTGCCCATATTGAGGGCGAAGTTTATCAGGGTCTCGGCCCTTTTCGACCGGATATGCGAGATTGGTGGCACGACGGTACGCCACGGCATTAGTCAGGATCGAATCAGGATGCCCATCGAACATTTCCTCGAGCGTTTTATTAATCCCCGCATTTGTGCCGAACGCTTTTCGCAGACAATGCACCGCGGAAGGGCGTCGGGTAAATATAGGTCGAGAGAATATCGAAAGCCCTGTTGGCCTGTTGCCTTGGATACGCACAAGAAGGAATGTACAAGATGCGTTTTTCTTCGGATCTGAATTTGGAATTAAGCGGTGGATGCGTTTTTATTTCTTTATTCGCTATTTCGTATTTTTGGATCCCGTTTAAAAGTGTATTCTTTGAGAATTTGTGATGGTGGACATTTTATTTGATCTAGAAGGGTTACAATTAATTATGTACCAACCAACGTGTTGCTGGTGAGTACCAGCACAGAAGATTCATTAGTAATTATTCCTTGGTGCCAGTGAGTTTCTTGTAAAACTCACTGGTGAGTTTAATAGCAACAACTAGGGTAAATTAATATTTAAAAACTCAAGAGCATTTCTGTTGACTTTAATTAAGTCCACCATCCACCATTAAACGACCGAAAATTTGCTTCCGCGAGAAAAACAATCGTCATCAAAAATCCCTGCACGGTACCTACTAAAGTTAAGTTTTGAGCGCAGAATCGAGTTAGGACATAGAAAAACTGACCTTTGTCTTCTTTAGTGCAGTAGTGTTAGGAATGCGCATCAAACACTTACCTGAAAAAAATAGAACAATTATTGCAATTAAACGTAAGAAGGCGTTTCGAATAATTATTATGAGATAGGTAGATAACTAAATGTAGAATAAATAAATATTCATTTTGACAATTGTAAAAAAATCTGGCGTTGATCCTAACACCAAATTTTGTTTAAAAAAATTGTGAACGTAAATTTTTCAAAACCGCGCCTAATTCAACAGTGGTGGTGGTTTGGTGAAGTTGGTTGCCTAAGTGTAGGAGATGTGCGGTATGCGCTTGCATTTCCATCTAGTGTCTATTTGCAGTACTACCTCTACTAGCTAGACTTAAGAAATATATTATGTCTATGATTTTGCATGTGTCTAAAGTTACAAACTTCCATAGATTTAGTAATGGTATTTCTAGTTCAATGCTAACTTCATGTTATAATTGAATCGGCTATCATCGGCCTGGCGGGAAATGTGAAAATTAATTTCTAATATCAATTGCTACAATAGATGTATGTAATTTTATTGGAGTTATGGCCAATAAAGGAAATAATAGTCGCATTCTATAGGAATGCATACAACATTTTCACGTATCAACCGGGAAAAGGTAACATAAACTTAAGCCGATCTTTCCCGAAGAGAAACGTCAAACATCTGTCAATTGTCATTTGGATCAGCTGATCGATGAAGCTGTCAAAAAAATCCATCCAAACAATGTCACTGTCAAAATAAACCCAACAATTTCGTGCCTAGGTTCTGCGGTTAAACAAAAGTGACAGCACTTAGAAATGGTTTAAAACACGAAAAAGCTCGTTCGTAATGGAGGTAACCTCACTTTTCCTGTTCTCAATTCTGTTGCTTTTTCCCTCTATTGGTCTTTGTACTTCGAACACGAACCGGACCGCCTACGACAATTCTTGTCCGGATTATTCTAAAATCGAAAATGGCAAGGTGACTCTATTTGATGACAATAACCTCGAATTAACCGCACACATCGAATGCAATTCCGGATTCGATTTGGAGGGTCCTCCGAAAATACTATGCGTAGGCGGTCGATGGGAAAACCTGCACGTGCGGTGCGCTCCGCGGTGCGGAAATCCACCTTTCTTGAAGAATGGCGGAGTTGAGATCGACACGGAGAAGAAGGATGAGAATGGGTTGTATGGGATAGGAACTGTAGCCCGTTACTCGTGCAGTGAGGGTTACCAGCTTACACCGCCCGAAGGAATGTACCGTATCTGCGAGAACAACTATTGGACGGGCGTCCTAACGGCTTGCGTTTGGATAGGCAAATCCACAGCTTGCAAGCCTCCGAAAGGCATCGTCAATGGATATTTCGTGAGCGACAAGTTTGAGAATGTGCATGTTTTCGAGGTGGGCCAAGTGGTGCAGTACACCTGCAACACTGGGTACCGGCTGATTGGGAGTAACGCGCAGATTTGCTCCAAAGACGGCAGTTGGGTGCCTAAGGCACCACCAACTTGCAAGGCTATCGGTAAGATTTTTCTTCTTGAAATGTTATATGTGAATCTCAACTTTAACACTTTGCAATCTGCTGTCGCCAATAAAGCGACATTTAACATATGGACTTGTATCTCGCTGGAGCGCAAAGGGTTGAATATTATTTGGTACAGTATAATTCCGTTTTTTATCAGATTTTATTTTGGTTGTATAATTAAAACAAAACTTCATTATATTATTATACATCTTTCACAAGATACAATCTTCTCATATCTTATAGGAAGCCAATTGCTTTTTCTGCATAAAATATCTTCCATTTATAATTCACCAAATTTTATCATGAAGGAATCATTAGAAATAAATGTTTTAAAAGGGATACAGTATTAGGTATCATGCAGAGTGATACAAATAATTCTATATGAAACTACATATGTACAATATTTTCACTACAATCTTCTCTAAGCTACCAGGTGAAGTACCTAAATCGTATTATGTGGTATCGCTGGGTAGTGCTTTGAAAAAACAAATTAGATTTAAACTCCGATGAGGTGGGGTAGCAAAATTAGAATTCTGATGAAATAGAATACGTCGTCAGAACCATAAGTTAACTAAGTAAAGTTTAAACAAAGACTAGAAAAATAACTATAAATACATACAATAGTCTCTGGTTCAAATTAAATTTGTTGTTTTCATAAAGAAACATAATTTTATAAAGGAGAAAGAGAAAAGGGAGGTAATATTATAGGAAAGTGAGTAACGAAGCAGATTGGTGAATAACGTAGAAAGCACGCTACTGTGCAGTAGCAATTGCTTCATCGAGTCTGTGACTTTAGCCACGGCCGGACGTCGCGCGCGAAGTTAGCCGCGTTTCCCCTCCACAACTCCGCCTGTCATTGGTAGATGTCACGTCCCATTCCGCTGTTAAATGCCATTCGTTGAAGTTTATTGATTCACCGGCCCGATTCTCTTCGTTCCTTCTGATCGACCCATCCTTTTCTCTTACAAAGGACGGTCGTATTCCACTTCCCGTACAGCTGACCGGGTCTCCGGCCCTTTTCCGAAACGCTAAACGTTTCTGTGATTAGTGCGTGAGGTTGGCGAAATGGCCGGGCAAACGATAAATGACCGCTTGTTGGCGGCTAAGCACAGCTTAGCGGGGCAAGGGCTGGCCAAGTCTGTGTGCAAGGCCACCACTGAGGAGGTGCTGGGTCCGAAGAAGAAGCACTTGGATTACTTGGTGCATTGCACGAACGAGCCCAACGTGTCTATACCTCAGATGGCCAATTTGTTGATGGAGAGGTCTCAGAACACGAGCTGGGTCGTGGTGTATAAGGCGCTCATCACGACTCACCACATCATGTGCTATGGTAACGAAAGATTCACTCAGTATTTGGCTTCGAGTAACGTTTCGTTTCAACTGTCCAATTTCGTTGATAAGAGTGGAGTGCAGAGCGCTGTGGGGGCTAGAACGGGTTACGACATGTCTCCGTTCATAAGACGGTATGCCCGGTACTTGAACGAGAAAGCCTTGTCTTATAGAGCGGTGGCTTTCGATTTCTGCAAAGTCAAGAGGGGAAAGGAAGAAGGCACTATGCGCACTATGAACGCAGAGAATTTGCTTAAGACTTTGCCGGTGCTGCAGAACCAATTGGACGCTCTACTCGAGTTCGATTGCACCGCGAACGACCTAACAAACGGAGTAATAAACATGTGCTTTATGCTCCTCTTCAGAGATCTGATCCGCCTATTCGCGAGCTACAACGACGGCATAATCAACCTCCTCGAGAAGTTCTTCGAAATGAACAAGAAGCAGTGCAGGGAAGCCCTTGATCTGTACAAGAAATTCCTCATAAGGATGGACCGCGTTGGGGAGTTCCTCAAAGTCGCGGAGAACATAGGAATAGACAAAGGCGACATCCCGGACCTGACGAAAGCCCCAAACAGCTTACTCGATACACTAGAACAGCACCTCGCTTCTCTAGAAGGAAACACCCCGACGGCTGCCTCGACCCAAAAAACACTCAAATCCGGAGTCTCGGCACTCTCAAATACTAGTAACTCCTTCGGGACCGCAGCCAACAGCCAATTCGATGAAACCGTGAAACAAGCGGCGATAGCCGAAGAAGAGGCAGCACTTAACCAATTCATAGCCTCCGTGGACTCGCCTCAAGCGGCAAGCACCAACCCGTTCTTGAGTTCCCCAACCAAACCACCTCCGTCAACAAACGAACAGATCCTCGATTTATTCGGGGGCGATTCGGTCCCACAACCGGCTCCAACCGCCCAACCGACCAAAGCCATAGACGACCTGCTTGGACTTGGCAATCCATTCGCTGACATGTTCGGACCCGGCGGAGCGCCCGCACCGGCCCCCCCGCCCGCAAACGGAAACGTATTCGCATCACCCCAACCCCCAAATCAGCCCCAACAAGGAACCATGTGGGCCAACGGCTTCGCCCCCCAACAACAATACCAACCGATGCCCCCCCAAAACGTCTTCGCCACCAACAACCTGAGCGGCATATTCAACACAAACGAGCCATCCGTCTTCGATCCCATCGCAGACCCCACAAACCCCCAGCAAATGCAGCAACAACCCGGACCCCAACCCATGCGGCCAACCCAACCAGCCAAAATCCTAACCGGAGACTTGGAGTCCAGCCTGGCCTCTCTAGCGGAGAATCTGACCATCGACACCAGCAGAAGCAACCCGGTTCAGTGGAACTCGCCCAAGAACCAGCCCAAACAGGGAGCAACCGGCTGGCAACCGCAACCCATGGCTGCAACAACAGCCGCCGCCTACAGACCGATGGGGCAACCCGTATCCATGCAGCAGTACCCAGCCGGTATGCAACCCGCAGCAATGGGAAGCCCGCGAATGGGCAACCCCCAAGCCCAACAGATCAAACAAGAGGTCACTTTCGATCCATTCGGCAACCTGTAGTGAAAATTAGCGGCGCATATTGTATAAATCTTAGGGAGTCCCCTCCTATCATTTTGGCCAGAGGAAAATTTTATTCGCTTGAAACTTACACCAAGTTCCTCATCACTCAACTTAATCAGCCCTAATTTTCGATACATCAGAATGAAGCACTCTGACCTATGTCCTGTGGGAGGCGATTTTTTTTATGAGGACGGTTTTTGAAAAAGTTCCTGTGGAAGGCGTTCTTCTATGGGGACGATTGGAGGAAATGTTCCAAAAATCCCACAGGCACATAGGCCAAAGTGGTTTATTCTGATATATCAAAAATTCCCGAGGAAGCCTAGGCAGTTCCAGCCCCCATCAAAACCAATCCCCTTCCAAAAGAAACAGAGTTCCAAGGAAATAGCACTAGGCCATCCGCGTCAATCGGTTCATGAGTAGATTTTTGATTAATGTATAATTGAATTTTTCTGTGATAACCTTGAACTCATTAGTGTCAGCCGAGCCTTGAACTCGCAGCGTCAGCAGAATATTCCGTTTGCGTCGTAAGTTTCGAGCAACTAAAATGCGTCGAACCGTTGTGCAATGTTTTGTTCCGTTGCCCTCCGACGGTCGCTTCCCCCCATTACAACAGTGTAGACCTATTTACACTTAGGACGCACTATTTTCTTTACCTGTAACATTTGTACATTCCTCAAAGTCTAAGTCCTCGATCGTTTCCCGACCGCAGACAACCCGTGTATAGCTAGTCTGTAAAACGAAGAGAAGCGTAGTGATATTAACTATCAACAAAACACAGGATGTTCCTTTATCTGCTGCACGCTGATATTTATTTCGCGTTTAGTAATTTATTCGATAAAAGCCTCAGACGCTTTCCTTATTGTGATTCCAAACTGTACTATCTTTAAATTTAAGTTCCCTAGGTCGTTTACATTTAAGCCACTATAAATATCTCTCCACTATAGGCTCTAAGCTACCTCCATATTGCACTGAATATCCCTTATCCTTAATTTTACCTTCCCTTTGGTATTCTATCTTCTCCCTTCTCTATTTTATGTTCTCCTTTTGTATTTTAATCTCTCCCTTTTTAATTTCATCCTTTCTTACGTTTATTCCTTCTTAATTTTATTCTTTCTTAATGTTATTTCTTTTTAATTTTATTCCTTCTTAACTTTATTCGTTCTCAATCTTATCCTACCTTCGTAATTTTAGCCTGTCCATTATAATTTCTATACTCTGCCTTCTTAATTTTATCATCTTCCTGTATAATTCCGTTAATACTCATCTCTATCCTTATGCACCACTATTGATTTTGTCAACTTTCCTATCTTGATTTGAATGCACCACCAACCAGTTTTGTGAATATTCCTCTCCTAATTTGTACGCTCTACTCTGTAATTATGTGAATATCCCCCTATTCCGTTTCAAACGCACCACTACTATGTAATTTTGTGAATATTCCCCCTATTTATGTTCGCCCAATGGCAATGTTAGGATACGACAAAATGGAAAATATACTCATATAGCACTCAAACAATTGGAGATAAACACAATGTTAGCTTGTTGCGTAAATGTCAACTCGTTAGTTTGAAACAGTCGGATACCAAAAAAAACAGTGAATGTTGAACGTAGATTATAGTTTACATTTTAGCAACAACTGGAAAATGTAATCAATTGTGACAATATAATAATTTAAAAGCTGTTATATGAATAAATTATGCTTACGTGTTGTCGTGTTGTTCGATTGTACCACACTCCACCGCTCCAGACGTCCACCCTGAAACAATCAAGAATTTTCTGTCAGAATCCATCCAAATTTTAGGATGAACGTATTTTATTATTACTACTTTATTATACAGGGTATCCCACTGTTCGGTATTAATAGGGTTACAGCTTTGTTTTTACACATGGACGAAATAGCAAATATGTAGATGGGAAAGATTACATATTCTTTTTTTGAAACTTTTGACATTTAATTTATAAAAAGTACCTACACTAAATATTTTTCAACTAATATTTAAACCTGATATATATTTCTACCTAGTCGATCGCTCGACGCATTCAACTTCACGATATAAAATTTTGTTATTCAAACGAAGTATGTTGTCGAAATTTGATGAGAAGAGAACTGCCCTATAATGGCCAGCCCAATTAGGAAAATTATTATTTCGGAATTTTACATTAGATCGATAAGCCTTCATGATACATTCCTGTTTGTTTCATCTGAAATCTCAGATTGACTGCAAGAATTTTTCCTAGTGATGTAGGTGTTGCCATAAACTCCCACTAATAGCACCGCCACGACAATTACAATCCAATCATTCCATTTCGCTAATCTACGTCTCGAATATGGAATCCTATTTTTACGATGTATTGTTTACAAGAAGTGTGACACAGAACGCGATTCAATTACACGTTGGATCTTACCTTTTAATGAGAAATTTTAATTTTGTTTTTGATTAACATCCTCGTAAATATCTTACTGGTACGCAGTATAGACCCTAATAGTCTCATATTCAAATGATTAAATTGGATGAATTTTTATGCACTGATTTTAATTACCTACTATTTAGTCAAAGAGACGCATTAAAGGTTGGTGTTTGAAGTATCAAATTTCAAGTGTAGGTATCTTCTATACTAAGTTCGGGCAATTCTTAAGGGAAATTAATTCACAACTGTTGAAAAATTGAGAATAAAGGTCATCAGAATGTTACTAGAAATCCGATGTGAGTAGGAGCGTGCAAAATGGTTATGTTGCAGAAATTGAAAGTCAGACTCTCAAGTGGCTGATTGAAGAATGCGCCAATTAGAAGCTCCCCATCTCATTTGCATGGTGATGAGTATCGGGGATAATTCGGACTAAAATTCAATTGCGACACTGAATAATTCATAACGCTCGATGATGTATAAGGACATTGTTGGCTCAAATTTCCTTCCACGAACCCGATTTCCGTGTTCTTTTTGCACTACCAATTAGCGTTATGGAGGGGAGGTAATAATTGGATCGGATTCGATACTAATTAACTCCAATTAATGAATAACCAGTACGAATCGCAACGCGAGACACTTTCCAGCGTCGGTGGGGAAAAATGGGGAAAAATCCGCTTCCTAATAGCTGTGCCCCGCTATGTAAACATGTTATTATCGCCCCGGCTGTCAGTTATGATACACAAAATAAATGAGAGTGAGCATTAAGCGTTCGGCGAGTTAATTGAGCCTGAATTATAGTGCGCCTCATTAAAAAATTGCATGCAAATTGTAATGGGCGACATTTGTCTTATTGGCAATTATGGGAGCTCGCCTTGCCAAATGTGGAGTTGAATTTGTCATGCGGTAATGGGGCAGGGATGTGTCATCAGTTGAATGCATGTTCAACTAGGGAAGTAGGGAAATGTTCTAATACCATTGTAAAATTTTGTTTTGGGTTAATCGGAATGTTCTCTCGTGAGGCAGAATATTCTGAACGTCATGTCGCGAGGCAGAACATTCTGAATGTTTTGTCGCGAGGCAGAACATTCTGAATGTTCTGTCGCGAGACAAAATATTCTGATTGTTTTGATTTTTCTTCCAACCACAATCGGATGATCTCGCGTTGTAGCGTGTAAATCCTCGGATTGTTTAAAACGTGAGATACTCATCGATCAGGCGTATTAGCCATTGTCAGGGGGAATTAAACGTCTTAATAGTGGCGAACCTTAGCTCGCGCGTACCCACTCATCAATAACTCGACGATGACCCTACATAATCGGAGCTTTATTATCGGCGCATAGTTATTATCCGTACTTTTCTTTTGTGCTCATCTCCCCGGCTCACCATTGAACCGGCGAACACAAATGACTGTGATTCTTTTCCGTCGCCGGTGATTTCTATAGACGGAACAAATTTCTCGCTCTTCATTTTCTCCGCTCTTTTGCGGCCAGTCGGGCGGTTGGGGGGAGAAGGGGAGCCCTCGTTCGAATTAACAACATAATTATAGCACTTAAACGGCGGAACGGTTCCGTGAATAGTTGGTGTGTTTTCACGAAGCATCGCGTTGTCCACAATGCGAAATATTCGTCCCGATCCTTATGGGAAAAATGACGTTTTCGGGTCTCGCTTTTGACGTATTCGAGTCTCGTTTTGACGTATTCGAGTCTCGCTTTTGATATATTCGAGTCTCGTTTTTGACGTATTCGAGTCTCGCATTTGCCATTTGAGGGTCTTGGATCCAAGATCCGCCCAGTCTTGAATTTAACACGATAAAATCGAGAATGTCCGGAGTATTCGGCTGCATTAATCTGTTTTGCTTGGGGTATTAACTTTAGCGGGGGACATTCTTACGACTCGGTTCTTGTATAAATTTGGTGCAGTTGAGTTGGAATTTGGTATGCAAGAAATTCTGTTATCATGCATATCAGTTCTGTGTACGATATTAATAATAAAGAACGGGTGAAATGTAATGTGGGGGCGCTTTTGGCCCGTACACAAATAAGATGACAGATAACTATCATCGTCCAGAAATCTTGTAGATTGAAGTATACATAGGTACAGTGCGGTCATTTTAACGCGCGCAATAGGGATTTATATGGGATAATTTTGGCCATATGTTCACTTTTGACAGAAAAGTTAACATATAGGATCAAAGTTTTCCTATGTAAATCCCTATGGTGCCCTTGAAATAAACGGACTGTATATCTTGTGGCTACTACTGATACTGGCTACTACTGATATTTGTAAGTGTTACGAGATTTTTAGATTTTTCACAATTTGGAATTTCAACTATACCTAGTCTTAATTTGAAATTGCTTGTTCCTAATATGAAATTGTACATTCCCAAGTATAAATTTAAAAGGTACTTGTAGTTCAGTCTAGTCAGCGGTCTGCAGCGGAACCTTTCGCTTCCATGGGAATGATCGCAGTTTATCTAGCTGCTTTTCCCAATGGAAATGTTAACCATACATGCAGAGCCATTCAAGGGACAGCCGGTAAATCCCGAGTAATCGCCGGCCTAGAAATCAAAAGAGTTGATTAACGTCATCGTGTTGCTCTCGCTGGACTAATTCCGACGTGAATGTTGTTCCAGGACAGCCCAAGTGCTGTAACATTCATCGCCGGCCGAAATACGACGGTTGTTAATGTACGGCTCATGAAAAATCGGGTCCACCCCGAGCGCGCTCCTATTCCATAAAACATAAATTTATTAAACCGCGAAGGGTACCGGGGCATATTTCATGGGAGTACAAGCCGGGGAACAGGAACACACTTCCAAACGACGATATTAATAATGAATATTTTTGGTGGCCTCCCACGTTGAAAATGTATCGCGGCCGGTCGAGGCGGTAGGTATCAAAGGAGGCGGCGCTTGTAAAGTAAATTCAACCTAAGTTAGAGCACAGGCGAAGAGCGGGCTAAAACCGCGAGGGCGGACGTAACTGCGTGTTCTTTTATTTAAGGGCTGGCTGCCTCTCGAACGGCATCACTGCCAGACGGGTGAGAAACAATTAATAAATTTGACTTTAACGTCCACCATTTAACGCTCGTCCATCTAATTTACTTAACGCGCCGAGGGTACCGCGTCCGAGGACGTAATTGTTTTTTCGAGCCGGGATTTAATGGTGCGTTATTTCCTCCTCGTGACAATGGACTTGGTGGGCTGAGAACTAATTGGCGTGGCGCTTCGGGAATTATTGTGATTAGAGTGCGGAGCGGTGGGAATTATCACAAATCTCTTCGGAGTGGGTCTGAGAACGGCTCCACCTTCCTTTTAAAAAAATTGATGGGACGAAAAATCATAAGTGATTTTATCTAATGGTTGTGTGCTATACAGAAGGCTTCTTCAAAATGTGCCCAAAGTATCGGCAGGTTGATTTTAACTTTGGTATAATAGAATATTTTTTCACTGCTCGGAAGAAATATTTTCAATACATCGTAGATATTGTGAAGAATATATTGTACTTCGCGGACATTAAATTTAAGACTGACAATAAGAACAACTGAACATGGAAAGAGATGGGATATGTTAACTGAGCACTTGCAAATCGAAATCCAATATATAGACAGTATATGCCAGGGGTATATAAGACATAAAGATTATGATTTATTGTGAAAATAAGTCTTCTGGACCTTACTCGAATCACCATAGTCTTCAATCAAACTTATCAGTTACGTGCAAAGGTAAAATTCTACCTACAATAGTTTTGCTGTCACACAAAGTAGCAAAGCCCTTTTTCCAATATCCTAAATGGACCTAGTCATCAATATAATTGAGAAGCTGGCTTGATTGATTTCCGTTCTCTCAATCAGAGTTTCTCGAAGATGGCAAGTGTCCACCAGCACCAACAGTACCTGAATCAACAGCTACTGTACTAATTGGATTCCAAACAATCGAGTACGCCCACGTCGGCACCGAGGTGGAAATCCGCTGCAAATACAGCGCAATTAAAGGTCCCTGTCAGACCTACTCTCGTCTTAGGTGTGTCAACGGGAATTGGGTCGGAATCCTACCCAAATGCGGTAAGAATGGGAGTGTAGATTGACGCAATGCGCCATTGTACCTTCCATGTTCTAGTTCCAGCTAAAGAATGCCCTCCACCTCCGATGGTAATGCACGGAAAAGCTATAGATTTCAGTCCGACGCCCTTAGATTTGACCAGGTTCAGATTTCCGTTGCACACGCAAATAACGTACCAGTGTATGCCGGGTTATGAGCTTGAAGGCAACGAGATCTTGACTTGCTCGTCTTGGGGTTGTTGGACTCCTGGGGAACCTCCGAGGTGTAGGAATACTGGTCAGTACGGTAAGTGAATGTACAAAATTACAGTGTTCTCCAAACTGAATTGATTCCTCGATTTTATCAATCTCTTTTCCTGCCTTACACTATACGACATCGTGCATTTGTGCGGATTTGTGCTTAGAATTCACAACTTGAAATAGAGGATTAGTTGGCCCTATGTGTTACAGTTGATGTGAACGGTAGCGTTCCCGTTTTGATATCTTTCGCTACTGGAGCTGGCGTTTTGTTGATCTTGGTGGTAGCGTGCGTGGTAATTGTTTGCAAGAGAAGAAAACCAATGACCAGGTCCATGGCTATGCCACCACAAGTTCAAAGGCCTGATTTGGGAGATCATGCGACACTTCTGCATCACCCAGATCGCCTAGCCCTCATTGCTTTCGCAGATGGAATACAGGTGAGTTATATTCGATGTCAATTTTACACGTTGATGCCACAACTGTCACTAACTTGGTGATGAGGACATTATGTATCAAAAATTGTTCCGAAGTTCACCGTTGAGTTAATATTATAAATTCACGTGCCTAAAATTGAAACTACTCTTAAAAATTCACCCTCAAAATTAATGTTGGATAATAACAATTTGAACACAATAGATGCCAAAATTAACGATTGAACGTGGGGTAGTTGAAATATCCCGTCTGGTAAAGGAAAGGTTAATACGACACTAAGTATACTTAACAAGATTTCGAGTGAACGCTAAGCCTGACAAATTAACCTGCCGGCTTTTCAATAGGTGCCAGATATCAATAGGTCCGCTCTAGCTCCGAGGGTATTTTTCTCCTATCTAATCGCGTCGGTCCGTCAGGAAATACATGTTCGCCCGCTCCGCCCGTGATTATTATAATAGAAGCTCAAATTACTCTATTAGGAGCTGAAGCCCCGCCACGAGCGTGTGCATATGATCCTCGCCGCTCTTTAGCCTCAATAGTCGTTTTACTCTTGCTCGAGTATCGGTTTTAATGAGTTGCGGGTGAATTACTTGCAGGGCGTCCTGGTTTACTTGGATCATTAGGTTTCGAGCGTCATCTACTTCCACATTTGATTTGCAGGAGATGACGTCAATCGAAGGTTCAAAACCAAACCTGTCGAATCCTAATGACAATTCATGTAGGTGAATTATTACTTCAAAACCTAATTCTGTAACAGCACTATAAATCCATAAGTATGTAAGGTTAGATGCGCGTGTGTATCTGGGCATATGCGCAGTTTGAAGGTTATAGTGCTATAGAGCGATTACAGTGCTGTGGAGTCGTACGGAATAGGACCATTAGGGCGAGAAACGATAAGTAGCACGGACGGACAATCGATAGCATTGGAAAAACGAATACAGTATTCTCTTTTAAAACAGTTTTGAAGAGTATAATAAGGGACGTTGTTGAAGGTGCACGTGCGTCGGCGCGCCGCATGATAATTAGCTAATTAAAGCGGGACAATGACAACAAATGCGCAAAATTCAATTAAAATGAATTCCGAAAACGATAAATCGCAATTAGTTCGGTCGGACGTAAAGACATTCGACCCGTTCCCGATTACGTAAAACAGAAGCGTGATCGAGCAACGCAGACGATTCATTTGGCCGATGCGAGATTATCTGCTGCACGTCGTCGAAAATAGAATGCCGCGATAATGTTATTTGTATGTATGTCTGGTATTTTGTACGTCTTCCATTTCGGTGAGTCGGCTCGTCTTTTTGCTAAATACCGGCCGATGAAATCTGCATCGAGTTGTGCCGATTCCGATCTCGCCGGTCTCGAAATGAATGGAATCGAAAATGTTGCGAGGTGAAGAACGTTCGATTCGGATTCCCCTAGGCGGTCACAAGAAAGTGACTGTTTCGCAGTTCGTGATTAGAAATATTTTCTCTGGTTCTTCTTTGAAAATATGCTGCCTGGTTCTTCACATAAAATATGCTCTCCGGTTCTCCATTTAAAATAAGCTCTCTGGTTTTCCAGTTAAAATATGCTCTATGATTCTCCATTTGAATAATCTACCGTTTCTATTTATCTTACGCTAGAATGTTCTAGAAGGATATGATCAAGGAACGAATCCAAATCACGCTTCTAAACGGGCTGCTGCGTCATTAGCGCTCTCATCCCATCTCGCTCCTTCCCGCGCCCAGGTGTTGGTCGGTAATAATAATATACCTACCTACAAGTATTATTTCCAAATTATCGAGTTACCTAGTTGTCAAACACGAACATGACGTTCTCCGTTAGTTATCGTGTTAGTTCACGACCGCAAACTTAAAGTTTTCTGTCAGAATCAACGAGTTAGTTAACGGACACGAACATTAAGTTTTCTCCCAGAATATCCGAAATTCAGTTCGTAGCGGACGATTACGTCGACCCCAAACCGAATTTCGCTCATTTTTGCGCAGACATTTCCGCGAAATGCTGCTCGGCCCTTCGGCACGTCGTGGATAATTATCCCCTCGTTTCTCGGATTCCACGCTGTTTCGTCGACCACTCGTGACTCGCATCTCCCCCGTGTACCTGTCCGCGTGTCCGAGCCGCAAAAATAATAAATTAATCGACGTAACGGGCTGGATGTTGAGTGATTGATTTCGGAATTAAATGACGCAATGCGCCTTTTCGGTCCGCCGAGACAATAGGTTGCTTAAGGCCCGCGAAATGTGCGCCCAGTTCATAAATAAGGAAACGCTCATTTTTACTGTTATTTGACTGACGTCGACGCGATGTGGCAACGCCGATCCTGCGTCCATCGCAACGTCGATGTCGGGGCCCCCGGTCTTGGGCAACGCGGGCCCAAATTGGGCGTGAAACGTCGCGTCGCGTGCGAATTTCGTTTTTCGCCGCAGCAATCAATTACTTGGAGCGGCGCTAAGTGTTGCGCAAGAGGTGGCGCGAGCGAAAAAGCGGCGCGTTAACATAATCATACTCGATCCGCGGGAGCATTAGCGGCTATCAATAATAATTACGGTAGATCGAACTAGGTAAACGTCTTCCCTATATGGCGATCAGTTTCTGTACCACGGCCGCGCGATTCTAATCAGTTATTACATATTGAATTGTTTTCGCCGGCTTTCATAACGCGCGGCGTGAGGACGGGCTGACGCAGAGACGTAGGTAGGTACTAGAAAACAAACACACGTCAATTGGTGGCACGCCAAATTGGCAAAGCACCTTCCTTTTTACTAACATCATAAAAATCGAATTTGTTATTTTTCCCGTTTATCTGGACAATCGCAACTGAAACTTTTTCGTTCCCACATGACGTTGAAATATTACACTCAGGGAAGTATATTTCACTCGTGAAGATACATGATGGGTATTTAGAAGCCGCGACGCCAGCTTTAGTTTCCAGTTCTAACGATTATCAAATGCCAGTGGGGGTAATTCTTGGGTACACGGAAAAGGTGCAAAGATGCGCGAGCCACTGCGCAACCGGCATTTGATAACCGAAACGTCTTGTTGGTATTTAAAAGCCGCGACGCCAGTTTTATTAGGCACACCTGCAGCGAAAGCGCGCGGTATATGAACAAAAACCGTATAGCTTCCCTCCTTTAATTCAATGGAAACAGTACACAAAACAGAAGACGTACGCACACACGGGCAAGCACAGACACCATCCGTGGCAGAGGTGAAACCGGAGGTTGTCTGTGTGCAGCAGCAACTGCAATCCAGGGCAAATGCCACCGCAACCGTCGCGCAATTATCGGGAGAGAACTGATTTATTTCTGTTTAATGAGCCCGGGCGGGACCCATCAAAGACCACTCTCGGCGCTAAAGCCATTTCAATTACCACCTTCAAATATGGACGCGAAATTATTACCCATCATTTCGGTGCTGGGCGGGTCCGGGCTAATATAGCCTCCTCGCGATTCCCATATTTATGATCCACCGCCTTAAGAGCGGCCCGGGCTTCGGCTTTATGGGGTTGTAATTGCGAGTATTGCGCTTTTGATGCTACCGAACCGCTGCCCCGCAATTCCGGCCAATTTCGGGAAGATCCCCTGTATTTGCTTTGTGTACAAAGGTGCACGAAGGATGACAAAGGTACCAAAAGTGGCCACTTCGTTCTTTTCCCTCTGGTTTAAAATGTTCAATTATTAAGGCCGGGAGTGTCCGGATTGTTTTTGCCCTCCCAAACAGCAGACGCATTGTTTCCCTATCGCCCCCTAATCGCCCCCATTGATCTGTATTAATTTATTCATCCCGAAGCTGAAGAGAACAGGTGTGCTTTGTTCTTACGATCTCTCACGTTGATAGCGCATCCCAACACATATTTATAAGTTCATAATGGTGCTGATCGCACACCACCCTTCTTTAATCGGTTTATTGGATTCCTTTGCTAATAGGCATCTTAAGATGGCACTTATAATGCCGGATTAAGTTTTTCTGCCCCCAAATCCCGCATTGTTAACACGCTGTCCGTCCTCTTACAAGCAGGGAACTCGCTGCCCAAAAAATCCCCTAAATCTTGTATAACCAGAACCTGGGTCCATCCGATCTGTTTTGAATAACCCAGGTTTTCCTCTTCTTTCGGCCGGGGGTCGACGAAAAAGCGGACTCTCGTGCTCGAGGAATCGCTAATTGATTGCGAACACACGGCACCGCCTATTCCTCTATTTTCTCAATAAAACGGCCCGTGTCAGTAACCTGTTATTATTCGCAATTTGCGGATACTAATTGACACCGGCAGATAATAGTGCGAAGTGAAGGTTCTCTCAGGATGCGCGAGGATAATTGCACGCTAAAAGTTTTTCCAGGCGATCGATTGTTTAAACTTTCATTTTTAGTGCTGTTTTTGTGCAACGAACGCGCAACTCTCTTAATTAGGGCTTTTCGATTGGTGCCATGCCACAGTCTCTTCTCTGCCTTCTGGCCCGTAAATTGTATGAGATGTAATATAAAAGGATTCTGAGCTAAATCCCTGATTTCGTGCACAACCCCATTGGCAGTTTTCTGTTAATGTCTGCGCTACAAATTTTATGTTTTCTTGGCATTTTCCCATGCATGGGTATCTCGTCTCCGTCCAGAGAGAAAAGTACAGACGAGAGGGACTACTCAAAGTATGTTCATCGGTTAAGGTTTCGTACGTTACAGAACAGGGGACGCGCATAGCAAAACGGCACGGGTTAAACGAAGGCCACTGTACCCTGGTGAGCACTAGTCAAGGAGAGACAGCGATATGTTTCACCCCACGCGTGTTTCTTTTTATACCTATTACTTGCTATTTACCGGCTGTATTTTCTATTTTATTCAATATGTTATCAAACTCAAAGTCAAAGCCCCATAGAAATGATATCCACTGGCTGGTTCCGCCTCAACTTTCGATCGTCAACATTTCGAGTTCCGCCAGTCGCCGCACGTACACTCGCACAATTGCCAATTGAAGGGGCCGTTTTTCCTCCGGTTCGCTTTTTTCCCATGGGAAGGAGGCTCGTGTGTGGTCAGCGCGCCCAAAAGAAAGCAGTAAATTCGCGCAAGAAACGGCCGATTGTTTCCGAGTTTCTGGCGGCGTCACAGCCGCACTCCTAATTATCCATCATCTTCTCCGCTAAGGACGCGGCCGGGGAAGCGGGGGGGCGGATGGACGAGGAGGTCCGCTCGAAATTCGCGAATCGTGACGTACCTGTCAAACGCAGAGTGAAGCGTGTATGGCCCTTTCGCAATTAGCCTAATAAATGCTCATTGTCTCGAGACGATTGTCCCTAATTAACTATGCGGCTCCGTACCTGGGCTGCTCGAGCGGTGGGTCGTCTTTGCTCTTTTTTTTGTTGGGGGGAGTCGTATTCAGGGGACTTGTTTTTTCGTGGGGTTCTTTTTTACAGGGGATTTACTTTTTGGGAGAGTGGAATGGTTGTGAGCGTTCTGGCGCAAACTCGCGCAACAATTTACAGTCACAGACGTAGTAACATTGCTAGATCTGTATTTACAGTGGTTTAAATGTACATCATTTGGTGTCGGCGCAATCTACTAGTTGGGTTCGTCCCATTTCTGGTTCTATGAAATTAAATAAATACAAACGATACACTTCTGTCTCTCGTGATACGATTCTGTCTCACGTGAGACAGGTGTTGGGTATACCTACATAATGACAATTTATAACGGATAAATGTAGAACTTGATCGTACAATTGTTGTTCAGATAAACTAACTAAATATTCCTTCCAGATCTTGAGTTTCCAAGGTGGGTAAATTTGTGTATGTTTTCACTTCTTTAGCCCGTTCTTCCCACTTATGAAGAGGCGACTAGGGAGAGAAGCAGTGGATCAATGTCCGGCAGGATTCAGAGACCACATTGGCCATCGTTAGTCGCCAGAAGGGCAAGAGGTTCTCCCAATCCAGAATTATGCCACGTGACTCGTCAAGGATCTTTGTAAGTTTACCTCAATATTAACATTTTCTAATAATTTTTTATACTCTTCAATACGAAGTTTTAAAAGAATATATTGTATTCGTCATGCTGTGTGTAATAGACCCGGTGTTACGCACAAGAAAAATGGGGTTGTCATCTGAAGCACTCTAAAAATACTCTCATCGCATCGCATCGCATCGATGCAAAGAACCCATTGGACATGTCGAACTGTTATACAACAAGAGCCGTCGCTCCCGTCACTCCCTTATCTCCGGCACGATCTCGGATCGTCCGAATAAATTAGAGATAATCCCCGGATGCTTTCTCAAACTGCCTCATATTCAAATCAATAAAATCAATATTCCGAATGGGGTCCCCTGTTTTATGGCCGCTCGCCGCGCAACGGCCGTATTAATTAACAAAGAACACGGGCTGCGTGCTAATTCACAATATCATAATTTCATATGGCCTCCCGATAAAACATCCGCGGAGTCGCGAGAGCGAAACGGCCGCACGGCTCAATTTTTATGCGTAAAAATGGCAATGCACGCGTCGCTTTTTCCCAACGCGCAAATATACCGGGTGATTCGAGCGGCCGAACATCGGCCGAGGCCTATTTACGGGACGCGTGAGCTGCTCTTACGTAAGTACAGGTTGCGCATTTAAATTAAGCGGCTAGTGTAAGTGTCCCGGCTTAGGCTATGGGAAATTAAATATCATTGAGGTGAACGCGGTGCTGCACCTATGGTCGAGGATCTGCACCTCTACCCACAATCCTCCATGGTTTTACCCACAATTTTCTGTTTTTACCCTCAATTATGTGCCTCTATTCACAATTCTGTCTAACCACAATTCTGCGTCTTTACGCACAATTCTGCGCCTATACCCTCAGATATTTGTCCATACCTTCAGATCAGATTCCATACTCCCAGAAGCTTTTTTATCCCCAAATCTATACCTGGTACCCACGAATTATCTCCCAAAACCCACAAAGTTACGCCTTCAACCGCAAATATTAGTCTATAAGTACCTGACCAACAGAGATCTGTGCCTATTCCCACAAACCTATACCGGTAACGTTCGCTCTAATAAACGGGTAATTTTCCCTCCTGTAATTTTCTGGCGTTTTTCCATTAAAACTATCGTCGATGTAGATCAGTCGTCGGAGTCAATGGGAAACGCTTTATTGAGACGTAAGCGAAAGCAAAAATGGGAGCGCAACGGCTCGGGCTAATTCGTACCATTCAACCTGGTCATTAGGCGTTAAAAATTACTATCCACTAGACTTAAGTAGCACCTTTAAGGGCTATTACCTATATGAGATTACATCCACCGCGGTTTCATTTATCTAATGTCTGTACTTATTCGTTACGTCCCGCGAGTTCAATTTTTTACCGGACGTGGGGGGAAGAGGGCAATTTGAATTTTTCTTATTTTATTCACTACTTACGGTTATTATTTCACTTTGATCACACGTGAACATCCTAAATTGCGTTATTTTTTGCAAAATTAACAACAATGTTTTTCGATAGAGCGTGTTTTCCACAGTTTGCAAATTGGCAGACTTTTTGCACTCCTTTCGCCGGTAAGGCGACATTTAATATATGATCTTCAATAATTCTGGAGTGCAAAGGGTTAAATTAATATGGGCAACGAATTTCCTTATTTGAAAAATTCGACGAAACATCAGAATCGGAATATGTTGAACAAGGAACGTAAAGCTACGTTCACACGTACCCTCAGTCACGGGCGCTTGGACCGTGACGCACTAGAGTAGCGCAATTGAATTGGCATGAAAAGCAGCATGTGGGGATTGTAAAAAATATAGTAGGTACGTTTATAATCATACACGAAGCATATGGGGAATCTGAAAGTTTCCCTCCATAATGGAAATTGTTTTGGCTGTTCTTCCAAAAAAGTGATGGTCACGTAATCACGTCATCCACCCGTCGTTAAAGTCCAAGTGCACGCTCGGCCGGTGGTTGGGCCCATATAAATTTGTCCAATTTCATAATTCAAGCTTTAATCATGCCCAGCGGTTTTACGTCTCGCCGGTGGGACCGCGGTTCTGGGGGGGAGGCGATTTCCCATGCAAACTAAGTGATTTAAACCGATACTTAATCGCCGAATTATGTTTCAATTTTTTATTTTCCGCGCTGCGATGCGGCGACGTCCTTGCGGCCTCCAACGGTACACAATCATATAATTGCCGCCATTGAAGTCTCAATCTGGGAGGCGAGCAGTGTCGAATTACCGTTTTAAATTAGGCGCATTAAACTGTTCCACTCCGGCTAAAGAGGCGCAGTATTATTCAAATGTGACAGTCATTACCGGCGAGCGCGGTATGACTTACAATTCGATGCGGTCGTTAAGGGAAATCGCCATTTTTTGGCCGCTTTCGCCGGTGCGGCGTTGGCGAGGGCATTGGTTGAAGGATCTTGAATGGTTTTACCCTGGGGTTACATAGTTCGAGGTATCGTTTTATTTTTCCCATGTTTTTACTTCACCTAGCTACTTCTCGCTTCATGCTTGAGGTCTCGCGTATTAAGGTTTTTACAGTCAATCTCCCGCGCACCCTTCAGTTGCGGATCCAGCTAACCCACCGGTGAGTGATCGTTGAACGGTTCACCGGTGAGTGATCGTTAAACGGTTCACCGGTGAGTGATCGTTAAGCGGTTCACCGGTGAGTGATCGTTAAGCGTTCACCGGTGAGTGATCGTTAAGCGGTTCACCGGTAAATAATCACTTACTGGTTCACCGATAAGTTTTATTGAATGATACATCTATCAGCTGTTAATTTCAAACATTTGTATAACCAACCGTAAACAAACAGTAAATAAAATCTGATCGCAGAAATGGCTAAAGCACTCTAAAAACATGGGGCATCGGTCACTCACCGGTGAGTTAGCTGAATGCGCCCACTGACAAAAACGTGTTTTAATCGTGATTCTCGAAGTTCGATATACTCGCCATGCAAACCCCATAGGGACAGATTTCTCAGCGATACCTATTATGTTCAAGCATTGCAAATCATCGTATTTTCAATCGGAGAAACTTCGATGATGACTGTAGCGGATAATTCTACAAACTACAATTTCAAAAAATATTAGTACAACTGATATTATTAAAGTTCGGCCATCTAGAAATGCTGTTCTAGAAGAACATAACAACCCTGGTCGCAGGGGACCGATTAATTTGTTTGATGGATTGCGACGGATAAGCGTGCAGTGTGCGAAATGAATGTCCGCCGGTTTGTGATTTATGCCGCCGCTTTATCTAGCATTGTAATTGCGAAATTGCTGATGCCGCCTCTCGTTTGGTGGAGATTTGCGCCGATGGTTCACTTTTCTGTGTGCATTACACCCGAGCGAGAACGTCTGGAGGATGCTGTTTGATGGATATCTTCATTATTCCGGATTAGCTCTCCTCCGTGCTGAGGTCCGCGCGGCGTTCGCACGTCATAATCCGAGTTTTCTCGGTCCGACCTGCAGTTTCTAACGCGCATTTAGATGGAGACGTGCGTCGTCTATTCTCGATTATTCATCTTCACTTTCTGCGTTCAGCTCATCCGCGGGTGAACTGTGGGATACCGCGCGGGCCCTAGGGCTGATTGTACTTCTCCCACGATAAATATTGCTACAATCATTCTACGGGTAGTGTGGCAGCATGAGTTCGAGCTCGAAATTCCATAGCAATGGGGATCTGAATTTCCATTTGACGATTGGTTGGGACGCCAGTGGAGACTTTTGTCCGTGAGATAAGTACCTACGTATCACGGATAGTTGATACCTATATTATAGCGTTACAGGTGCAGAAGATTCCATAGGGAAATGGTAGACTCTCTTGAAGCGTAATCAGTTACAGTCACATGAAAATGAGTCATCTAGATAATATAGGTCTAATCTGTAATGTAAAGCAATAGTAGGAAAAGAGATGCGCATTTCTCTCTCTACAAAAAACGGTATACATAGGTAAGAGGTTGCGCACGCAGTGCGTCCGACCGCTGCGGTTAAACGCACAAAGGAGACCGTAGCTTTAAACGATGCGTTTTTCTGCCAACCTCCGCGGAAACCGCCCGAAAGAGGTCCGACCAAGAGGCCGTTGCTCCCAGCGAATTAGGGCGGAATTCGGCTCCCGGCCTGCCCTCGTCAATTTCACTTGCAAATGCACCATCAAGTGGTAAGACACCGTCCGACCAGCCTTGCCGGTATCGGCGCAGGGCGAATGCAAATGGGCCGCTCTATTAGCGCAGATCAATCAGTTCGAGGAGAAGTGCCCGCCGCAGAAACCGATAAGGCCTACCGATAACGGCTCGCGCCCGACGGATTACAAGCGCACTCGCATGTCCTGGGAGTTTCGCGACAGGATTTACCTGCACTTTTCACACGCTCGCTCGGCGCTCGATTATACCCAATCGGCTCGTTTACAATAATTGAGCGATCGTTTGCGTCTCGGATACGTGATAATGATTACACGGATAAAATGACTAATGGTCGGTAAACTGGCGACTGGGTCGCTGTCATACGCGGCGCCCGGGGCCGGCCGCTCGTTAAAAAGTACCCGAGGCAGGGCCGCGTCCGCGGTGCGAGCGTCCCGAAATTACGTCGAAATTAACCGAAACGGTCGGGACGCGCCGTGGAAATGGGAGTGCTCCTCCGAAAAGAGCTCGACGGTCGTGCCAGTAACGGGGAGTGCAAATCGAGACCGGTATCTCCCATTAGGCGTATACTCACATACACTTTTGTCCGGCTACACTTGCTTGCTTGCTTGCGCCTGCGTTAGTGCAAGGAATCGCAAGGCCCGGCGGCTTATGAAATAGTGGCATGGGAACGTAACCCAAACTACACTAACTTATTCATTTATACCTTTCATGAGCAAACCGGGACAAACCAAGCAAATTCTCACATGAACAATAATATCAAACGCTTAGAGATAAAAACGCACACATTTGCGGGGAAATTCGGGCTCGTCGCACACTTTCCTTCACATGTACCGCTGCGTTTATGGGGGACGGCTGCCCATTCCGATCGGCATTTCCCATTCGCAACGGTACCACTCGGCTGAAATGCGCCGGCGATCGCAGTAAATATCGGCCCGATAAAATTTCCGTCGGTCCGCGAATTCGCGTCCCCCAATTACATTCAATTTAATTTAGGAAGAAGAAAGGTCGGACGGCCTTCACGAAAGCGGCGCGGTACGGCGGGAGTGGCGTATAAAAATATTTCTCCTTATTTACGGGCGCTTTTTCCCTTTGCGTCGGTCCCAAAATGCGACCGTAAATTTCTCCGTAATCACATACCGACGGGCGCGCGGACCGACGCCCGACACCGGAGAGGTGCGCGCGCACGTTATAATTTCGGCTGTAAAAGTTTTAATGCGCGTTTTTATTTATTTGTTGGGGTAATTTACACCCGGGCCAGTTTTATAGGTCGGGAGGTGCTTATTTAGCGGTTATTTACAGCCGCGAGTGTAATAATGCGTTTTGGACGGACGCGGGCGCGATTCGTAAGTATCGCCTGTCGATTCTAAATCATTGGACAGTTGCCGGCTGTGGAAGAAACGCCGTTCGGAAAGTTTCCGCGCTTTGGTATTTCATGAGCTTCACGTTTGCTTTACCCATAGGGGTTCAGTGAACCCCTATAGGGCGCATTGTTATAAGTGGTGGCGACCGTTTTACCCTGCTCCTTCTGAGCGAACCCGGATCGCCACTTTTAGTTAGGGACAAGTTAAATAAATAGGAGTCATAGGCAATCTACGGACCACACCTTTCCATGATAAAATTTGGAGCAACTGTTTTTAAAGGGAAGAATGCGCAACTGATCCCCACAATCCGTCGAGGAAGACAGCGGGCAGCAGAGGCAGAAACTCTCCGTTTTACGAGCTTTTGGCGTGCGCTCTTTCCGGGCAACCGCATAACTTATTGCGGAGTTTAGTAGGATGTTATCTGCGCGCCGATTAAAATAACTCCAACATATCGATCAGTTTTAACGACATTTCTCAATAATCGCGGTCGATTTACATAGTAAGTATGCGCAACTCGCCCAATAATAAACGGCGATAAGATCTCGGGCGAGATAGGCGCTGCTTCTCGTTTTATCGCGTGCGTTTGGAACAGGATAAGATATTTCAGTGGATGAAGTCCGGCCCGATGGTTATCGTGTGGCATGAGCTAAACGTCTTGACAGTTTCACACTTTCAGACTGAAAAACGTCCGCAAATTATTGTTATTACTTATTGCGCTTTGGGGTTCTAACCTCGAGCATGTTTACGCCTCGGCTCCGAGCCTAACTGGACTATTTTATAACTGTATCCGACGTGTTCGTGGTTTTATTGCTGGAATCGCGCGGGGATTTTTCCCGATCCGACGGCGCTAATCAAGGATCTGCCCTATCGGAGCTTGAGTGGGCTCTCTGTCGATCTCCTCCATTGAGGTTTTGATGGGGATCTTGAGCTAATAAAGGATCTCCCCTATTGGGGTTTGATTAGGATCGTCGTGAACGAGGGATCCGAGTAGGATCGCGTTTGCGCGGTTTGCGTAGGCACTGTGACTGTGTGGTCTAATAAACTTTGATGGTGCCATCAAGCTAGGGAGGAGACAAAATACTCGTATACTCTTTTAAAACTTTCTTTGGAAGAGTATAAACATACTTTTTTGAAAACTTCGTATTGAAAAGTGTGAACATACTCTTTTGAAAACTTCGTTTCGAAGAGCATAATAAGTGGCTAGAATGATTTTTACAGTGCTTCGCACACAGCCAGCACTCGATCAGGGGGCGATCCTATGGGGTCCACTGATACAATGGCTGCTTCAGAAAATTCAACGACGGTCACTTTGGACACAGCTTCCTCACACAGTGGGTCGCAACCGGCTTCTTGCAGGGCGCATTGTGGGAGCTTAGCGTCCTTCGATACAAACTCCGTACTTAACACAGAAGGTTGATACATTTTCATTGCAAACCCTGTAAAACAGTGGTCAGAAACTGCCGTATTTCGTCCCTTTAGGGTCTGACGGTATACCGATTTGTTGGCATTGATTCAAAGAACAATTACGGTCGAAATTCAAGAACAAAAAGGTATACCGAGTATCTGAAATCATTGAATAATTATTTATTCGCAGATGTTCCATTATTGGAAGAAAGCGAGCTCGAGGAAATCCAAGGCGGCGACGCCGTCTCCCTAGTCATGGAGAATCGGTCCATGGCTGACAATAACTCCTTCAAATTCTCCGCATCCACCGACATAGCCTAGTCCATTTTTAAAATGTTTATCTCTAAGCGAATGCTGTATTTTCTACCAAACAAATTGAATCATAACGGGGGGAAATCGCTGGTCGACTCAAATTCAAAAAGAATAATTCCGAACAATCATATCGTGCGTGAAAGTGTCGCTTCTAATTCAAGAGTAGGAGGTTCGTTACTAAATTACTACGGTGGTTCCTTTTAGTAGATTGATTGAAATTGGCAAAAATTTCCTCTCCGCTTGGCAATCAGCGGAATCTCCAATTGACAAATGAAAATTTTGTGGTAATTGTAAGACAAAAAGAAATTTTGTGGTCGTGGTGTGCGGTAGTACTTCCAAATTAGTACTCTATTTTATCGAAATACCTACTGCCAAAAGAGTTAGCGGTATGAGATTTTCGTGATTTCCGGTAGTTTTTCTAGACCAACGTTTTGAAACTAAACCAGCGAATTAGAGTGGATTTTCGCCATCGTTGCGAAGCTTTAAATTTTAACAGTATACAGGGCGATTCAATGCAAAGCTATCTATATTCAAAGTCCGAAGATTCTTTTGGACCGTTGAAAACATAGTTGAATTGCACCCGCAACAAAGACAAGACCAAAGTACCTATAATATATATTTTTAAATGTATTTGCATGTTGGATGTTTTCCGGGAATTTACGACGCATCTGTGTTTCCAATGGTATTATTAATTTAGTCGCATATTGTTTTAACGTTAAACTCGAATTAGTTTAATTTTTATCCGGTGCCCGAATCCCCTGTCAAATGTGTAGTTTGTTACCAGGGGGAAAGAGCTACTTTCGTCGACGGGGTACTGGTACTGGTAATATAAACCGCCCAAAATGAAAATGTAATATTTTTTTGTTGGTGAATAGTATAAAAGGAAATATATTTATGTCTGACAATAGGTTCTGGTTTGATTTCGGCTCCCCGTGAAAGCACGATTTAATCTCCCGGCGCCTCCGCCATTTGTTACATAAATTATTATATTTTTTCAAGTTGCTTTATTTTATGGGATACAATTCAGTTTCCATCCCGTGATGTTGAATTTCCGTAAAATTATTTTCTGCTCTTGTCAGTTTGGTTATGGGAGGCAATTCTTTTTTATAGGTACGTACTGAAGCAGCAGTGTTGTTTTAACTTTTCTCAATTCCAGTTGTTGTTCCAGGTGTGCAGTACATTTTTTACTCCTTGAGGTAAGCAGTAGCTAAGCAGGTAAGTAATATTTTCTTATAGAAATTTCGGGAAAATATACTGAGGATAGATTTCGAAATTTTTCATCAAAATCTAGCGAAATCAGCAAACACCTTTCTAAATCCAGGTTGTTTCCATGCTGAATTTAAATGACTCAATGTCTACTTTTCAATATGATTAACAGTAAAATATGAACGTAAAAACCATACATTTAGCCCTACACAGTTTCTATTCCACTAACCTAACAATACCGAAATAGTAGGTACCCGCCAAAATTTAGGCAGCAAACTGTTCGAGCCTCCAGCAGAAAGAAAGCAAAACGATCCGCACGTACATATTCCTATAAGTGTGAATTTATCGGTAATTTGGCCGGTGGCACGTGTGTTGCGAAACAGCACCAGCCGACATGTCGCCGCGCCGCCGACAAGTTGTTGTATTGCCGAATCACAGCGTCCATATACGGTATTGCATTTCAAACCTTGCATATTGCCGTGTCGCGGCGAAAAAATGGGCCACAGCTCGGTGCACTTTCTCGATAAATTCCAATTATCTGACCATTTTATAAAAGGATTATTATAAATACTGATTAAGTCTTTTTATGGCGGTGGTGCCGTTACGATTTCAACCAACCCATTAATCCGTCCGCTGATCGGGTGCACCATCGACTCATTGTTCGATAATCCGGCGTGCGGACCAATCCGGATCGGTATCCGGGGTAACGCAGAGTAAAGTGTCATCAGAGGATGAGCGCTAAAAACGATTGGTATTAGGCGCGTCAGTTGGCTTCGCAGTTGGTACCGCTTCGCCGCCATCACTGAACAATCCGTTGTGTCCTTTATTTCCGAGATTTTAAGGTTTCCAAAATGCAAACTTTCCGAATCATGGCCCCCTAGGTAGTATTGGGCTCCAAGTTGTACCTACAGCTTTATGGTACTCTAGGCGGCGCCCCAGCAAGTCGCTTATCCCAATAGAGTCGTCCAGGCTCCCTAGGAAAGAATCACCGTCTCGCTATTCCGAATAATCCCCGACCTAACATGCAGACGCGATTCTGAATTATTCATTTTCCCCCTGCGAGCTCTCGAATGCCGGCCGTGCGGCCGGCACTTCTAAATATTTGTCTACGCTGTGTGTGTTCAGGTACGCAGTTAATTTATATCTCTATACGTGATGAAATGAAGATGTAGTCTCTCCGACTAATAATTAAGTCTGCTTTCTTACAATTGACGTTATTGGAACGGCATTACTGAGTGCAGCACGAAAGTGCTGCGCCGGCCGGACCCTGCGGAATGCAACCCCATAAGAAAAAAATCGTCTCCTGGAACTCTTCCATTTGGGATTGCTGAAGGTCCGTTCAACTAATTGCATTAACGATTCGTGTGTTCGATTACAAATTCAAGCCGAGTGGTGCGCGAGCGGCGACCTGGCGTTCGGGTGTTTGCGTGGAGTGTATTTTTGTTGGAGTGCAATTCGTAAATCAAATGGATCTCCCGGCGCCATTACGGACGCTAAGTACAACGATAGCGCAAGATTTACCGTCTTTGATCGTCGCACGTCAATCGGTTGGGAAACCGATGCTGATTTATCGTGTGTGCCCCCATATCTCCTATATACGGAATAAAACTGTGGGAACAGCGATCCACTGAACTCGAATACATTTGGGATTAGTGACGGCCGATGTGCATCAGATGTAACATGACAAGTATTTAGTCGTACCGTTTGCGATAACCGGGTCCGGCCACTGCGTGGAGTGTAAATGGATTTCACTTTCTTGCGGACTACTCCTGCGATACCCGCAGCTAGGTTTATAAATATTTAGCGCGTTTCTAGCCGTTTATTAATTACGTCTGCGCGATGGACGATTTGTGGCGTGTGAAGGCTTTTGATTTAGGAGACGGCCACCGTAAAACACGTCTTCCACCGCGTCGAATCGCCGTGCCTACCCATCTTTAATAACGCCGGTTTAGGTCTTTTTGCGGCGGATCGTTAATTCGCGCTATTGCTCAATTCCTGCGTTTCTCACGACCCGTTTGGTTTTGTCGCAGACTAGACGGACTAATTTATGGAAATTGTGCTGTCTTGTTATTTATGATCCTCGCTGTACCCCAGGAATGGTGGATACTGGTAGTTGCAATGTGATGACTACCTGGTTGATTGTGACGGGTACAGAGAAATAAATGCTGATAAAGTCCATCATTTAACTAATTGAATATGTTCGGTTTAAGATTCTTAAATATTTCCCGATTCGAAATGGAATTTTTTATGCCAATAAAATTTCGAAAACTAACACAACTATTGTGCGGCAGCTTCAAAGAAAGGATGAAACAAAACAGGGTATAGTCCGTGCCTAAGGTGCCTGTGTTAGGCCTGTCCTGCGTGTTCGATTTGAGGCGAGCCTTATAGTCGTCCATAAGAATGGCTCTGCGTGGTTCTACTTAGTGATATCGAGGACTGGACGCTTAACATAATTTCGACCGAATTTCACTTGGATAAGATCGACTAATCGTTAAATTGAATAATGATTAATAATTTCCCCCTGGTTGAGTACATTGTGGTGAATGTGCGCTGTGCTAATTGCCAAATTCCCGGTGACAAGTGATTCCTTTTTATTAGCCAAGTAATTTTACCGTGGCGAGCAGTTGCAATCTGGTCAATATTAGCAGCGCAGGCGAATCGAACATAATGCACAGGCGATCAATGAAGCAATTACACAACCGGCGATGGGCAGACCTTTTCCTCCGAGCGCTTTTTTCGTGTCGAGTGGCATTTTCTCGACTCCTTCGCACGCTGCGCCGCGTCGCGCCTTTTTGCCGCCTCTGCCGGCTTCTATTCGATCGGACGAAAGTGGCAACTTCAAGTGGATTTTAAGATCATCGGCGCTGGTATGCGTGAAGAGTGCATACGCGGAACTCAGGCCTCGGAACGGATCACACCTGTATCGCCAGATATGGGTCCGGCCGGTAGTTTATACCGCTGACAAACCGTGAGACGCGCCGCGAGGACATGCTCCTGGGAGGGTTGCTCTTCCTGATTGACCATCGCTGAAGACCTGTTTCGTGACTGATTGGGTACCGTGCGCCGTTTGATCTACAGATATAGGTGATAGACTCCGGGTTGGGGTCCGGTCGGCCGTTTAATTTGGAAGCGGACCGCTCTCGACAATTCGGTCTGTTTCTCATGGGGCAAGGACGCGATCCTCGTTAAGATCATTAGTCCCTTACATGGGGTCCGCGTCGATTTTTTGATGGATCTCGACGGAAACGCGAGTCCTCCATCAAGACGGCGAGACAAGTGAAGAACCCGAGAGCCTTGGGAGTATCCGCTCGACGGTTTCGTGAAGGAGAGTTGGAATATTCATTCGGAGCGATCGCCCTTTCTCCGCCTTCGAGGAGTGAAGCTTTTTGCCGCTCCGACGCGCGAAATCTAATTTGCGAACAAATTATCACTGACGTTCCATAAACATTTAATAATCCCTCGATCATAACAGGAAGGACTAATTGATGTGCAAATTAACATCGTATATCTTTGTTATTGAGGAAACGCTAATTATTCTGAAATATTTTGTTCTACAGCGAACGCTCCATCAAACTAACGTCGCCAATTAGTCCACTCGAGCGATTTTCACGGGCAGGATTAACTCTACTCAGCGTCACCCACGATCACCTTAAAAATAGCAAATCGTCTCGACTGCGCATAAACGTAACCACGCGTCTTGTATTAATGAATATAAATACGATCAATTTAATTATTGGGAATGAAGCGTGAATCGTACTCACTTCAAGAACTGCTGAAGTTGCCTAATGTCAAACTCGATTACATCCCTAAAAATCTACTTATGAATGGGAATTATGCCCACGCCTTCCGCATAACCGTTAACGCGAGCTCCGCAATCGCATTTTCACGTTTCCCCCCCGCAAAAACAACAAATTACACTAATTACACGGCTAATCACTCATCTACAAAAGTTATTCGCAATTACAACCTTATTCACCGGTGGGCTCGGACGTTACTCGAGCCGACCGCACATGTCAAAAGTCAAGTAGCAGAGCCATGATCGGCAGTTTTCAGCCCTAAAAATCCCCACATAAACAGTCATCAATCATAATAATACCGTCTTTAGCGAGCATCTAAGTAACACGTATCAGCATGCCTACGAGTAGAATCGATTACTCAGGTACAAATTGAAATTATTCATTATTAATGCGAGTAGGGAGGCCCGAGTGCCATTGAAACGCAAGGATGCGTTCGCTGATTGATTGGCGGAATGTTGCCGGATCAAAAATGACCGATAGGGCTTACGGCGCGCAGCGCGTTTCAATAGATTGTTATTGGGTGCGTAATTACGAAATGCCCATCGATGATGACCTGGCACCTTCCTTCATTCCGCTTCGGATTTTCCGTCTTCCTGTTTCAGCACAAAATAAATCCGATTTTCTCCAATCTTTCTGTCTTAGCACAAAATTAATCCGATTTTGTCCGATCATTCTGTTTTAGCACAAAATAAATCCGTCGTTAAAATTCAATTGCACATTCGTTTTTCCGTAGTGTGTGTGATTGTATAGGCGCCATATTGGCTGCTTAATTCGTCACAGGTCACGTGACGCGCACATTGTGCACCTAACTTTACCCGGACTATAGGACTACGTATTTGCTTTAATCCATCGGAATCGCCTATTAGATACAGAGAGCGACCCCAAAAAATTTGCCAATTTTCTACCATTCCTCCTAAAAATCCGTACTTTTGATCATGTTGCGGCGTTGGCCGCATCCAACGCGATATTGTATTAGGCATGTATGATGAGGGGCGACCTTACGACCTCCAACCCAGCCAATGCTGTTGATCGAGCGCGTAAGAGCCTCGGAGGAGCCCGCTTTCTCGGTACCAGTCCTGTACGGATATGTACAGGAAGTGATACCAGCGGGAGATTACACGAGCCTCACTGTGTGTTTGATTAATTGCGTAATTTACTTTGTGAAGATTCTTAATGAGTGCGCGCGATTTTATCTCAATGTGCGGTGCCCGCCGAGCGGGCGATATTACCGTATAATTGGAGATGTTTATTCAATTGTCAATTAACTTTTCACATCTCGAGGAGAACTCGTCGCTTTTTTCGCTTCATTTCCATCGTTAGTTTCGCATCGTCATATCTCGACAGTCTTTTTTTAAATTTTTGTTTGGCTTTCTATTTTCCTCAAATTATTGTTTGGCTTCCTTTATTAAATTTTTGTTTGGCTTCCTAAGAACACAATGAATATTCCGACTATTCACTCAACACTAATGCCCGAGGACATCACGAGACCCGACCTGAGGCCCGGCTCTACGCGAAAAGCAACTCGAATTTGAAACGTTCCTCTTGAGTTGACACTTTATTATTCCGCCGGGTTCTTAAATTCAAGTTATTCTAAATGCGCCCTTGTGTTGGCGGTGGCATTAAAAATTCCGTCAATTCACTCGACAACACATCATCCTTCAACGCTTCAGCGGGGCCCCATTTGCATTCATTAAGTTCATAAATTAGCACATGCGAACAGCAGTACACACCATAAACCTATATTTAGGCTACTGACATTAATATGATCGATAAATCAGAAAGTTTTAGTCAGTGTGCGAAATTGCCCGATACATCATGCCACTTTACGTCGCAATTATTGTGTATGGGAAATTCGAGTTGCTTTGCGTTGTGGTAGGAGCACTCTCCAACATTCCACCGATTTCGTTTAAGATTTTAGTTACATGTAAAGAAGTTAAAATTGTAATTTTTATAAACGATTCCGGAAATGATTTTTCGAATTTAAACTCTTGTCTTTAATGCAAGATCATAAACGTTATGTTTTGCACTACATAAAATTGATGTGAAAAAATGTTCGAGAATTGGTATTGTTACCGACGAACACCTGGGTGCGAGAAGACGCGAGGCGGTGCGAGAGCACTAATAACGCGACGACAGGCAGCACAGCGGTACATCAGGAAGCTCAAGAACCTTAGTCTGGAACGTTCTGGAAGGTGCACGCGGAATATATAAGTGTGTTTCTGTCTACCTAACAGTCTAATTTGATGGTCTCATCCGAGCAATGCAAGCTCTCGAATGAGTAAAAGAAAAGCATGCAAGAAATGGTGGCCAACTCGACGGAGATATGAAAACGGAAAGACTAATCTCCAATACAAGCCAATAAAAATGAATCATCAGCCGGAATGAGGTCCCAGTCAATTGCGGACGACTGCGTCAAGCGCGAGCCAGCGACAACTGAAAACCTCGGTGACTTTAACGGCCGTCTAGGCGCCTAAACTGGAGACCTCAACGTTACATTACTCAAGAAGCCCGTAGATATTGTCACCGCATCGCCTATTCCGGCCGTATAACCGATCGGTGCGATTTCTGGAACCGTCCGAGACGTCAGCGGCAATTACATAACAGCGATGCGACGGCCGTACTGGAAATTATCATAAAGAAAATCTCGCGCGATATTCTGCAATTTGTCACACATACTAAGTGCGCTCGGGCGAAAGAATGTGGTAGGATGGCCATTTTTCCGATGCCAGCGGACACATCGTTGCGCACTCTTCACCTAGACGTAATCTATTGCATCGCCGTCCGGTGGAGGTTTTATATGCAGCGTGTGCCCATTCGTGATCTGGGCGCTCATCCCATAACTGATTTACGCCGATGAGTAAGATGAGCGCGTTGTGGGGCAGTAGTTTATTTGTTCCAATAAATCCAATAGGAATAGTAAAAAAATTGATAAATGTACTGGAAATTTCAAGGAATTTTCCGTGAGTTCACTGGAAGTTCGATGAAAATTACAGGATTTCAGGGAAATTCACGGGAAAATTATTCACCAATTTTTGTCATGCTGAATTTGATTTTACCACAATTTTGCATGAAATGGTACTCCTTATAGGTACTATTTTCTTCTCTCAAAATATCAAAATCAACTTGATGAGCATTCGATAGTATAGCGAATGAAACAATTATTTTTTAACTAGCATCAGCACGACTGCGACGCGACGCAAGCTTGCAACACGTCTTGCTCTCCAAACGTGTATATCGACGGTGCACCATCATTCTTCATGTCCTGTCGCCCATTTGAAGCGTCTCCAATTGATAAGCAAGAGCAACAAAAACGTGTCAGTGTAAGTGAATAAACCGTATTTATTTATTTTAATTAATATTTATCGCGCGGACGTCGTTCCAGTTGGAGCGCTCCTCTAAAGAGGCCCAATCAGCGCGTCTTTCCTCGGTTATAGGCCAATAAATCTGATTATTCTGTATCGATTTTAAATTAGAATTCTCGACTGCCAGTCGTTTTGATGAATCGGCAGTCGATGGTCTGGGGCGCGTCTGTTGCAATTGATGCGCATCATGTCAACGTTGTATCATTATAAGGAGCAGTGTCCTTATCTTAATGGGCGTTCAGTTCTGCCTGTTCGGGCAATCGAAGACAATTATTCTTAAATACGTTTCTGTTGTCATGAAGATTTTCGGCTGCTAATCACCAATGAGAGGATGAAATTAAAACGAAAATTAGCAATGCAATGAACTAAAATTTCCTACAATTTCATGGAAAGTTCTATCCCGAATTGATAACAAAAACCATAAACATTACCTATACCAAGAGTGATTTATTTATTTATTATTTTGAAAAAGTGATATTTTATATAAGGGGTAACCTCGTGCTGAAATCTCCAGACATGTCAGTAAATTTCGTCACAAGTTGCCTGCACTCCCCCTCGCAAGTTGCAGGCAATAATTGGTTCTTTAAGGCGCGACGTGTAAGACCAACCGGCCGAGTGACCGTTGGCATCCCATCCGCAAATTCGGAACGTATTGTCGAAACGGAGCAAATAATAAGAGCCGCGCCTGTCATTGTCTTACAGGCGATGCTGTAGAGCTCGCGTCAACTATGCGATGCGGCGTTTAACGAGAACTTCGTGGGACAGCGAGGGGCTTCGCTACTGGTCTTCGATATTTAGTCCGTTGGGTGGAAAAAAATGACCACGGCAAAGAATCGTCTGACCGACCTTCCAGTACGTGGACGGCTTTTAAACGACGCGATCCGCGGACTCCGGTCCTGGGGCTGCTATTGTAGTGGTCACTTCTTGCGGACTCCAGCAGTTCCTGTCACACATATATTACAATAGATTAAAGTTTCGCTCCGCAGGATAAGTACTATATCTCCAGCGCCGCTTCCACTGTTTCACTTTACGGAGGCTGCCGTAAACAATTTTCGGTATTCACATTAAAATTTTTGTTTTCGGCCGCCGTTAGTTATGACGGTCGTACGTTAGGTGGAAAGTTAATTTTTACCTGCCTCTCGGGTAATTATCGCATTGTAACGCCGGAATAGGAATTCCAGCTGATGAATTCCCGGCGTATCTGCTCAAACCAGAAGCGGCGTTCCCAACTTAAAGCCCATTAAGTATTGAACGTCAAAACGAAAAATGTCATTAAAACATGAACCTTCCCACCTGCGACCTTTTTGTTTGCTGATGGCCAAACGTCGAGTTGAGCCAAGCAGTGGGTTCAGGAGGAAGCGAAGAAATCGGTTATCTGAATTCCTCGGAATTCAAGTGTAATATTTTGTCACCAGCGTTCGAGCGGCTGCTTAATCCTGATGTCTTTTGTGTCGCGTGACAATAAAACATCCCGGGATTAAAACGAAAGCAAAGTAGCTATTTGAATAAAGCACACAATTTGTCCTGTCGTGGCCGAATAATGACGATTTATGTGAAAAATCTCGATACGCGTACACTCCGCACCGCCAAGATAAGCCCGGAGTTATTGCGCCTCCTCGTCTTCGCGCGAGGAACCAAGCGCGCGCCGGACAATAAAGAAAAATACGACACGTAATAAAAATAAGACTGATCCACCTATCGAAAATTTCACAAAGATATTTATGCCCGATAACTTAAATCGGATGTTTGATAGCCCGTGATTCATTTCAGCCGACTTCGGGACGAACGCCGGGATTTTACAACTAGGCGTTTTAATTTTACGACTGCCGTTTATTGGAGGCGGGCTTCACCGGAACCCACGTAGAATACATTTTCGATGCGGCACTTTCCGCATTTTCCACCGGTCGGACAGTAATTAGAGGCGATTCCATGGCGCAGGCGAGCGCCTCGAAATCGTAAACTCTTCGGGGAGAGATTAATTATCGCGGACATTATTACAGAATGCGCGGCCAGTTACAAGTTATCGATTTTGCACGCAATAATTAAAAGGTTTTACGTTCCCCCGGCGAATATTTCCTTATTATGTATGGCTCGGGAAATTGCCGTGTGCTCAAGACGACGGTTAGGGCGAATATGCAAATTATTTCTAATTGCTTTATAAACGTCATTAAGTAATCACGGTTTGCTTTAGAGCGCTGGTAGGCTCCAATGAGGAAGGTCTACAGGGAACATTCCGCTTCTCCACGACTGCGTATAATTTGTTAACTGGGTGCACCCTCCTTCCTTGCAGGATGGAATTTCACCGCGAGAAAAATACCCCAAACCACTACTTCACTCTCATTCTCATACCTGCCTCATCTGTTTGTGTACAGATTTCTTTTACCCTAGAACCTATTCATGGGTGTGTATTAATTTAGACTGTCGTCTTTCATTATTTAACGAAATATTTTCAATCAATGCAGTAGTTGAATACTCGGCTGATTATTCGATATTTTTCAATACCTAAATATTGGTTGAATAGCCACAATCGTGAATGAATTAAGCTACAATTTAATTACGAAAAGTTAGCTGTACATCTATAGGTGAGCCAATGAGTTTTGCCTTTGGTCAAAGCCAAAGCTCAGGCGCACTTAAAACTTTAGATAAGTACATTATCAAGGAGAAAAAAATAGGAGACTTATGAGTTCATATTTGTGCATGTGGAGTCCCATTTTACTCGTTGATTCTCCAACGTTAACGGACACAATGCGCCGAGGACAACCACCAAAAGTTTCGAGCCCCATAAATCAAGCGAAAGCGTGCCAAATCGCCGAGTTGCGCGAGAAGATCCTCACCGCATTAAAAGTCATACGCAATAAATTCGCAATATGCACCTGTTGTCAAACTGCCGCGGCCCAAATGTAAAACTAAAAAACAACGGGAATTCATCATCGCCGGGGTATTTCTACGGCACATTAAGCAAAGCGGTCAGCGCGGCAAATTTCGATATATTTTAAAAATGCAACCCCATAAATCAGACACCCGGGATGCTGGGCATTCGGCAGCGTGCGTGTGTGTGTTTGTGTGTGCGAGAGAGTGAGTGCGTGGAGTGCGCACATTACAAAGAATTGTCCAGGCGGTTGCATTCCCGGCGTTCGTGATCGGCCTCCGAAATCGCCCATCAAAATCGGACTTCGATTCCGATGGAGCTTTTTTCTATGCGCTCCGTGAGAAAATGTAAACATTATACCTATCGAGGGAAGGCTGTCGGGTCGAAAATTACCGGGACATTGTACTTACTCTGAAAGTGCTTCAGTGTGGTGATGTCTGCCAAAACCTGAAATTGAATGAAACATGGGATAAGTGCTTACTACGATAAGAAAAAAGATTAGGAGATAACTGTAGTCTGAATGTGTTGAGATTTCTTACTGTCTTGTGTTAGACTATTGACCGTACAAAGTGCTATGACTGTCTTGAAAGCGTTAAATTGTGGACCTATGATAGCCAACTTTGGTTGAACAACACGCACACGCCAAGTGCGTCATACGCATTGGACGAGTTCAGAAAGTAAGAGAGCTGAGTGCATGTAATGTCCTAACCGTTTTAAGACTGTAAGAACTCTCGGCGCATCCAACGTTCTAAGCGTTTTAAGACAGTAAGAAAGCTCGGTGCATTCAACAACCCACCCGTACTAAGACAGTAAGAAAGCTCGGAGTATAAGTTGAGGTCAATTATCTTTAATATGGTTTTTCCTTCATCGTCAACTGATTAAACGGATGGGTGTTTGTAAATTGGCCGTCGAAAATCTTATCTCCTTTTCCCCATCCCCGTCATTATACTTTAAAATTAATATCTACGACGTGATAAAACGGAAGCGCGATGGGCACGCGATTAAAAATGTGCACCCGTCATATGATTATGATATTAATAAATTGCGTTAATGTGTTTCGCCAGTGCGTTAAGTAGCGAAGAATGTCGTTAGCTGTGCGGCGGACAAGAAATTTAGCACCTCAGATCTCAATTCCCCAGGGAGTTTCAAGTGTATTTGTTAACGTAATTAACATAATGCAAAAGCTACCGTGCTTGTGCTTACATGTCCCCATGCATAAAATTAGAGAACAAGTTTGCGTACTTAATCAGCGCCACTAGGTAGTCCGCCAGGCGGACGGTCAGTCATTAGTGGATGGTCCTTCGAAAATTCATTGCTTTCCCTCCCATAGGACTCATCGCATCTGGTTGATTGGGAAAGCGCATTGCGCTTCAAGCCGGCTCTGCTCTAAGCTAATCCCGCATCGTTTCGGGTTTGATTAATTGCACTTTTCTGTGGACCGACTAGGATCGCCCTAATATCCGACATAAAAAAGTAATTAAAGCTATTAGTGCTCTAAACTGACAGCGGTGCTCTCATCTATAACGCGCAATTGACAAGATAATAATGCGGTTAATAAATCGGCCGAAAGGAGGCTTTTATTCGAACCGCTTCGCTGGGCGTCACTTGCATGCCGCTTACGCTACCTACTAATGGCCACCACTCACACTACGTCTAACGTAGCGTAGTTCGGACTGCAGATTATAACTGCAGGACTATGAAACCGTTCGAGTTGTAAGTTATATTTTGGTAACTTCATTAACCAGTCCATATTTAACTTTCAGGCCCTACAACGGCCAGTCCAATTGGGCGAATTATTAATAAATTATTATTATTAACAACTTTTCAATAGTCGCGTGCCGACTCTCCCTCCGCAGCAAACAACTGCCGTACTAAAGCACGACCACTGGAAGGTTAACTGCCACGTAATCTCACTGATATGAGCACTAAATAGGACAGTGATCGTCGGTAGCCTCGAGGAGTCGATTCCCGGAAATTCGATACACCTTTCCGTTATCACGATTATTTATCAGTCGGTATCATAATAAGTAAATTACCTATAGTTGGCGCATCGTTTCGCGGCGAAAATTAATTCCGCGGACTCGGAGCGTCCATCTTTCGCGCCGTGAAGATGGTACCCGCTGATAAAATTAGAGTACCTTGTAATTGGGCGAGATTACCGCGACCGTATCGGCCGCGCCACTTTGTACCTACCTAGAATTTCGAGCGCTTGTTATGTTTTACGATGCCGTGGAAAAAGGGGTACGTGTCACGTGCTGAGGCGCATCATCCGGCATGAATATAAAGCGGGAAAAGGCCCCCGCATGTAAAAGCGTACGGACAATTTTCCGGGCGATGATGTGCGATAATTCAAGATTAAGCTTTCGGCGGTGGCCTTTTTGTTCGGCTCCCTTTGCACGGGACGGTCCGTGCGGAGGCAGTATTTGTGTGAGAGTCGCGGCTACGGAATTGGGTGCAAAACTTGCGCCTTGCATACGAAAGGTGTCATTAGTTTCCGGCTGGGGACCCTCGGATGACCGTTACGCCGCGCGTCGCTTTTTTAATGGGAGACGTCCACTTTTACGGCCGAGATTGAACTGTTTAATCAATTAGGAGTTTCTGATTTTATGGTTGCTTGTTGGCTGGATACTGTTAGAGAAATGGGGGTTTGGCCGTCCAGTGGGATCCTCTTAAAGATTAAATCTACTCGTACGAAGGATAATTTAAATTTAATATAAAAAAATAAACGCAATTGTAATAGGGCAATCAAAGTTGAAAATTCCTTGTGTGTATCCACTATTAGTGCATGCTTTATAGACACTACGAGTTAAAGCAAGAGGCTTTCCTCCCCTTAGTGGTAATCGAACTGCTGGAAATAGCCAATAAAAGTGCCGAAGTAACAAATCAACCCCAACTATTCTCATGGTGGGATTGGAAATTGATAAGAAGAAAGTGGACAGCCTCGTAAATATTGCCGTGGATCGTGTTGTGAAGTGCTGGTTATTCCGATGGTTTTGTTTCCACGTTATGCGAAGGTACTTGTGTAGTAGGGATGCCGCTTTTAAATACGCGCTTATAACGTCCCGTTTATGTCAGGGGCAATTTATAATGTGCCGTGAACGACATACACTCCTAAATAGTGTCTTTAATCGCCTGCTTTAAATAAGCAGATAAGATAACCCGAACCGATGCTGGGGAAACAGGAAACGACTTAAGCAGAGCATCGATAGGGTTGCCGCATTGGAGATAGCGTTTAATTATTCGGATAAGGCGGTCATTTCGAATCGCACTCGGAGAAAAAGGGAATTTATTCCTTCGCCGCGCCGGTCCTCCATGGATTGAAAAACGTGGTAGTGTAAATGGAATGGCATTTGAATATCGGTCCGGTAGTTAAACTCCCCGACGACTGATTCACTTTACATATCCGAAGCAATTAATATTACTGGTCCTGGGATGCGTGAAAGGACTAGATAATTTAGTTAATCGGTGCTCCGATACGGTTTACAATGAGATAAGGAGATAGTAGCTCAATTAAGATTTGGCTGTTGGATAAACCCCATCGCCAGCGGTAGTGAAACGCGGAGCTCAGATTTCTGGCAGCAAAAACTGTCGTTCGTGTCGGATGGCGGGGAAGTTGGATTTCTGAGCGTTAAATGGTGCAAGTGCAGACCGGCTGCACCAATAGCCGCGCAGGGAAAAAAACCGGGAGGACAAAGCGAGTACTAATAAGAGCAGTTAATACCAGTTTCTTGTTTAATTAATTACGGTATCGGATCGAAATATTCAAAATATCCGCGGCAAAACAAGCGCAATCCCCTTTTCGATACACATCGGTCGCGCAATGGACTTCCAAGTTCCCTATTCGCAAATATTTGAGATGTTATCAAGGCCGCGACGATTGTTCCACCGATCCGTTTTATTTCCCTCCCATGGCCATCAATACCTGACCCAACTACACATGGCTTCTTTTGTCTCGTGCATATATGCCTCCTCGGCTTCTAATTGCGAGAAGGAGAATATTCCGGATAAAACGAATCGATTACCATTAACCGCGAATACCGGGCGCGCACTAAAAAAAAACCGGCCGGCAAGAAGTCGTGCGCGAAAGTATTGACGGAATGTCGATAACTCCACTACCGATATTACAGGCCGTGTGTGACCACACACTGACCGCCGTCGACGGTCGCTACCTGTCAATCATAACATTCTGTAATTTCTTTTACAAATGTGCCATTTACTTAAAATAATGCCGCTTATTAGGATGCCGCTAACTGGATATTCTGTAGGATATCGCATTTCAGCGTTTCTTTGCCCGGCCCGTAATGGCGGCGGCACCTCGCTTTCAAATTTGCGCGCCGGCGAAATTTCTCGTCGATGCGTCATTTTTTCAGCCGATCGCCAGGCAATCGCAATCGACCGCGACCGTGACATGAGTGTATTGTTCTCGGTTATTACCCACTTTCCGAGCACCGCGCGCAAAAACCATTATTGCCCCATCTTGACCACTTTTGTATTACTTACGGGACAATTTGGAGCGATAAATTTTAATGAAGAGGCCTCCTTTCGAAATTCCCCTCCTCCACCCTCCGTACGTCCTCATTTCCAGGGGCGTTGGCTACCGCTTTCAATTCAAAATGGCGCCAAGGACTATCGCAAAAGTCCTTCGAAGCCTTTTTGTCGTCGTCAAGTGAAAGAACCCCCCCAGGAAAAAACCGCGACATGACTGTATTGTTCGCGGTTATTACCGACTTTCCGACCACCGCGCGCAAAAACCATTATTTCGAACATCTCGACTACTTTCGTATTACGGAACAATTTGGAGCTATAAATTTTAACTTTCCAAATACCTCTTCTCCACCCCCTATACATCATTTTAAGCAGCGTTACGGAAAAAAACATGTCCAGTCAACTAAATTAAAATTTGCGGTGTGGGCACGCGTTTCTCGAATCGAACGTAATGAAGTCGTTCGTGAAAAAATATTAATATCCGTTGCATGACTCGTACGAGTTGTTTTCGAAGATTACGATAAACTCCGCGTATCCGCGGCGAGTGCGCCCGCTGGTTCCATTTGGAGGCCGGACTCGTCTATTCCCGAGCGTTAATTAATCAATTCCCTAATTGGTGGTATCTAGAACGGAGAAACGGCCGATAAAGGCGATACTATTAAGAAGTCTCATTTCACCTCTTAAAAAAAACGCAGTCATTAAAACAACGCAACCGCACACTGTCACCTCACTAAATTGGCGCAAGAACCAGACAACGGACGTTCGAATAAATTGCCGGCCATAGTGATATATGATAATTTGCCGGGACTGAAATGCATTATCTATAATTGAAGGTATCGACTGATATCATTAAACGCTGGAAACCACTCGGTTTCTGTTTGTTTTGTTGCCGATGCTGGTTGGTCTCAGACTTTACCGCTGCTGTCCTCATTTGGCACTATTTTTGATTACACTCTTCAAAAAAAAGTTGGATGAAATTGAGTTTTTATGAAACTTGTAGAATATTTCGCATGATCTAATTCTTTATTTATTTTATAATAACATTATTTATTACTAAGGAATGTATCTTCCATGTCCCTTTAAATCTGTGCACTTCGGCGTAGCAAAAGGCGCTCTTCCATTATACGCAAAAAGTTTATAGAAAACTCCTCTTTTAAGGGTATATTGTATGCAAATAGAACTGCATTCTTGCTACCGATACGCAGAGTACTCCCGCCCGTAACACAGCCTCCCGATTCAAAAATAAACGCGAATTACTCACATTATATATTCGATCGTTATATTGATCTAAATTTATAACGAAAAATTGCGCCATTATATGTTAAGTTATCATTCGAGCTGCGAACACTTGAAAAACGTTCGAATGAAATTTACGGTCTCCTCTACACAATTGTCGACCTTCGGGAAATTTTACCGGAGGAAAAATTGTTTCAGGCGGTGGCGTCTCCTTTCCTCCACACCAATTTGTGGCTTTATAGGGCAGGTGGAACGTCTCGCCAAACTTAATTGAATCGCGTCGGCACATTCTATTATGACATCTCCCCGTATCAACAATAACGATCTACAGCAACAAATTTCGAGGTGTTACGCGAAAATTGCATCGCCTAATTGACACACCTCTCGCTGGTACTGGACTCTTAATGGGGTTTTGCCGCGCATCGGGAATAATAAAAAACCCAAAATGATTGCGTTTCGGGCTCCATTTCGACGATAGCATCTAGAATTCGTTGCGTTTGGACATCTTACTGCAGGCGAAAGTTTTCCGAATTTCGTCATTATTGTACTCAACTACTGTCCATTTGTGTACGCAGATGTCGCGCATTAAAACCCTATAACGTACGTACACTTATTTGTGTGCCACTTCAGGCAAAAATTATCTCGTGGTCTTCGCGTATTCTCTCAGACCTGAGTTGCACGTAAAATAAACGAATGAGATCATCAGCGAGTGTGAATGCAGTTAACACTTGGAGAGGGCGATTTTAATTAGGGATCGAATCCGTCCAAAATGAGCCGTTGATTTGAAAAATATTTTAATTAGGCGCATAACTAACAATTAAGCCGGTGGCCTGCAGCTTATTAGGCAGCAAAGTGTCCCAAAATTAATTATTATTTTCCGATGCGTTATAAAGATTGCCTTTTGAAATATGCACCCGCACGGCACTTAAACGTCTGGATACGATCTGTTTGGGATACTTCGACAGTCCGTCGGGACATCGAAGTGTACCTATCAGTCCTTCCACCATGGTCCAATTAAGGAGGTGAATATTTTTATCGCCCGCCGATCCTTCCTCCCGGCAACGACCGCATCTCGAATCAACGACAGGATTTCTTTAATGAGTAACTCCGAGGTGGAAGTTGCAAGTTTAGGATCAATCGGCGATTGAATTCCCGCAACAGTTGATCTTAATTCATTTATTGCAGTCTCCAATGTACACTACCGCTTATTGAAGTACGGGCACATGGTAAACTTGAGCAAATTGATGAATGTAGTACCTTCATATGTAAATCGAAAAAAATGGACTGAATTGATGATGAGTAAATATAAAGTGTTAAATGAAAAAAAATCGGACAACTTGCTGCGGCGAATTACCGGCAGTAAAAGGGGTCGCGCCACTGAGTTGCGATCCGGGAGTGGCCGCCGCTTTCGCTTTAGTTTTCACGCCAGAATCGTTGCTGCCAACCACATATCACTGAACATCTCCATTGGCAAGTAATTCAAAATGTTCGGTTATTTTCTGAACAAATCTCGTATCTTTTCCAGTCTCGGTTAGAGGGTATTTGAAAAATAGCTTTGGAAACATGAACCAAACACAGGGCTCGCCAAAACAAACTTTTCTGCCTACCATTTTTCGATTTTCGAAAAGAAAAACTCGACCAATTTTCCCTTGTTTTGGGGAACGGCCCTGCGTTGTGAAAAAAGAATAAGAAGATATGCTGCTACTTACGTCATGCAGCACTCGAAAGAATGAGAATGGTGTGGGCAGCTCCCGAAAATCAAGACCAAATCACGTTGCGTGAAGCTCCAATTGACACGACGTGGCGTATACCAATTCACCAAAACGTCCTCAAAAATAATAACCCAACGGATTGTGATCTGGAGATCTCATCATTCGAAGTCCAAATGTTCGAGAAGAATCTATGTTGAAATCGTTGCGTTGCACGTCCGTACCGAATCACCGATCGCGGATCCCGAATTCACAAATTTACGGCCACGCAGCACTAAAGCAACAAAAGTTCCAGCCCAGCAGAGGGAAACTGACTTCTAGGTATCAAATAGTTGCTTTGGAAGTACATAAAGTCTAACAGCTACTTCGCGGCACTCGCCATAAATTAAAATAATATTAATTCGGAGAGGCGTTCGTAAAATTCGGCCAAGTCACACATTTCGCGGAACGAACTAGCGAAGACTCCGCGCTGCGTTCGTTTTCTTGTTGTCGTTTTTTGTAGACGCGTTTTTTTGCTTTTGCTGGTGCTTCAGAGCCAGAAAAGGTTTTTCATTGATTTCTCACTGCATTTTCACGCCTTTACGGTCGTGTTTAGGAAAACATTGTGCAGGAAATATTTGCCCTTTCAGAGGTCGCGCGCGGACTCTCACTCCGCAGTAAACAACAAGTACTGCCGTACTAATTCCAAAGCAAGAGCATTGGAAATTTATTGAGTCCTATTTATAGTATAAATATCCGAAGTTATTTATTAAATACCCTGGTAATATCTCTTTAATGCGTTCGCTACCAAAGGAGGACTTTTCAAGTTTGTTGCCGATCATAGAGAGTGGACAAAAAGTGTGGAACGCTTGAAATATCTTGCAAAATTTGTTCCATAAATTTAAAAAGCACATCATATTAAGTATTGTAGTATAAAATTTGCATAAAGAAGTTTTCGAGAAAACTGCAAATGACGATGAAGCTGGGAGACTAATTTATTTATGATTTTATTTAATAATTCAACCATATGGCATCGAAAAAATGTGTATCTACTGTCAAATAGTCAGTAGGTACATCAAATTAGGCGCATATCAACAAAGTTGGTGCCTCAATTAAAATTTATTTATGCAATGTAATGAAATTTTTATATCAAAATACTCAGAAAAATATGCTCTTCCATTTTATCAACAAAAAATTGGGGTTGTGATTAAAAAATACGTCTTTTTTATCCTGCATGCGCACGTCTCTGTACATAGTTATAACATAATTAAAAAAATGGCTAATTTAAAATACTATTCCACCTGTCCAAGCATTTTTACGCAACCGTTAATTTTGACACGTCAAAACTCCAATTCCATAGCATTACCGCCAATTTACAGGACCACACAATTAATAATAAAAAATTAGAATAACCATCCATTGTATTGGATGGTGCTACAATGTTACATTGCAGCAGAAAGAATGCCTAATGGCATGATCAGAATGTACCACGGGCTACACTACTGCATGGTCTGATTAATCTTTCAGCGCCCGCCTCAAATTCTGACGTCCCACCACACATAAAACAAACACCATTTGCATATCGCA